>JABUQX010080552.1:0-42620 GCA_015478945.1 Trachelipus rathkii
CAAGAGAAGATCTTGCATTTTAATTAACTAGATATTGAAGCTATTTAATTCTTATTCATTACTGGTTGATATAATATATATTATACTATATAACGTGGTCATGTACTTAGGGCTTGCCTGGCCACTTAATTGAAACACACCCTTACAGACAAGCAACTTTCTAGCAGGTGAGGATGAGAGATCGATAAGAGGGGGGGTCGAGAGCTGGGCATATAAGAAGGAGGTGCTCTAGTTGTATTCTGAAATGGTGCGATCTGTGCAAGTGAGGAGGTTGAGTTGTCTAGTTAAATTATTTTTATATTTGATGATCTCGGTGGTTACGCGATTGCCGAGGGTGCAGTTTGGTCTTGCTAAGAACGCTTCTATTGGGAGGAGTTTTGGGAGGGGTATTTAATCTAACAGTTATTTATTTGGGCTTTGAAGGTAATGTGTTATGTTAGGATTGGTTTTGGGGGAAGTTACTTGATCCATCGGCGTACCAGGTTGGAGGGCGGGGAATTATTTAGTGTTGTATAAATTGGATGCAAGTGAGAAGCGGGGGGATTTGGTCTTATAGTGCGTGGGGGTGAGATTTGAGATAATGTATTGGTGACAGACTGTTGGGTTTATCGTTCTGTTGGTGATTGGTCTACCATGTCAGATGTGTGGTATGGGGAGGATGAGGTTCTCATCGGTAAATGTGGATTGGGTGGTTTAGTGCTACCTTGTAATTCTAATAGCGGCTAGGTTTTGGGAGGATTTTGTAGTTTATTGTGTTTGATTTTGAATTGCAAGGAACCATGCTGGGGAAGCGTATATTTCGTTAGTTCTAAGGAGTTCTTATATTCGATAGTAGTTAGTGTATTTTACTGTCGTTGAATTGTGTTGGAAAGGTTGGGTGTTCTAGTTTTGTTCGACGTGTGGAGTGATTTGGTATATGGGGGAAAACGTATTACTGGATGAGATATGTATCCTACGTAGTTCTTGGGTTCTGGTTAATGGGGGATTGTTCAGAGTATAAGGGAAGTGGAGGGAGGATTGATGTGTCGGTGGTTAATAGGTAGTGTGTGATAGAGATTAAGGGGGATGCTGTATTCTGTTGTGATTACCTTTTAAAGGTGTAGGTATTTGGTGTATTGTGTACTCGTCTTTCGTGGGTGCTTGGGAAATGAGGCTATGGTGTCTGACATACGTCTTAGTTGGTGGAGTGGTTGGATTGGGGTTGGGTAGGTGCAGCTGAAAAAGTTGAACTACAATGGACGAGAGGAATCCGGCTCCGTGGGCACCGCAGTTTTGCTAATTTTGAATAGATAGGGAGATTGTTTTATACTATCTTTTGCAAAACGGCTTCCCGCTAGATTAGATACTGGGGGAATGATTTTTTGTGTTGTTGTGTATGTTTTTTTTGCATAGTGGGGCTGGACAGCTCTTGATGCGTGAGTTAGGTGGGTGTGGAGACGGTGTCAAATGCTTTGTCTTTGTCTATTGCTGTGAGTATTGATCTATGAGAAGCGTGATTAGATTCTTGCGTTAATGATGTGTTGTGTGAGAGTGAGGGTTTTGTCTGTAGTGTTCTATTTTAATGTGTGTGAAAATTGGCAAGGAATGAGATTGGATTGTTATTTAATATTCTTTATGGGATTATTGCATCGGTAATAAGCAGAGAAAGTTGGGCGATAGGAAGAGGGAGTTGGTTTTTTTGTCATGATTATGGGTGTGGGTTATGTAGTGTTGTTCTGAGGATTTGGGGTATGTATTGAGGGTGAGGCATGGATTTATTGAGATTATGTAATTGGGTGCTTTATCTAGATTATAGTTGTCATTGATATGGAGTTGGGATGTTGTTGGCTGCTGTGGTAGTAATTCTATTTTTGAGGTTTTAATGGTTTATGTTATATGGTGTTAGGAAAGGTTTCGGGTTTGAAGATTCCGATAGTGGGTTGGTGATTAAGTTTTTTTTTGTTTTTCCTGTTTAGGGTGTGTTGGTTTTGCGGGAGATTTTAGCGTATGATTTGCGAATTGTCTGCTTGTCGTGTTTGAGGGAGGGAGGAGTTTTAGGTAGAGATGGGATCGTGATGTGGGGGGTTGTTTTGAATTAGTTTAAGACTTTTTGATAACTTCCCAGGCTTTTTATGATTCTTGCTAGAATTTTGTTTGGGTATGACAGGAGAATTTTTGTGTGTTTGGTGTTATGAGTTATGTGATTTCGTTGTTTAGATTTGTGATTTGGATTAGAGATGGGGGGTATATGATTGAGATTTTCGAGGAGTTTCTTTGTTAATGAAATTGGCTGATGTTCGGGTTAGTTTGGGATTGTATGTTTTCTGTGTCCTTGGGAACTGAAGGGTTTTGCAGATTTGATGATTGTTATGTTTAAGTGAGTGATGGAGGAAGAGGAGTTGCTGTGATGTTGTTGGGTTAATGTGAGAATTATATATAATTAGTTTAGATGTTTCCGAGTTATGCTGTTTTGGTTATTGTGGTTTGTTTTTTGTGTGTAGGTGGTCGGGGGTTATGATTTGTGGTTGGATCGAAGTGAATGAGTGTTGAGTGCGTGTAGAAGGTTGCGGTATTCGCTAAATTCCGTAAGTGTGATTGAAGGTAAAAATTTGACGTTGGAATTCGGATTGGTTGTTTAGGGAGGGATACGGGTGGGAAGGTGTTTTGTTAAGCGCATATTAGAAAGATTATACATGTGACTGATGTATAATATTGATCGTGGTGTCGAGGGTATCTTTGTCAGGCTGTGGGTGGTAGATTAGTCTTCTCGAGGATGACGGATTTGGTATGGTGGATATAGGTGTTAGGGGGGAGGGTTTATTTGGTGGGGGTTGGGGGAAGGGGTGGGGATATGAGAAGAGTTTATATAATACAATGTCTTTTTAAGGTGCAATCAGTGTAGTTTGCCTTCAATGCGAATTGTTTGATGTTTTTGTGATTTAATTGTATGGGTGTAGTAGTTTTGGGGTGTCGTAGTAAGTAATGTTGTAGGTGTGTGTCGGTTGATTGTTAGGTGGGAGGAGTCTAGTTTGTGTGAGAAGTTTGTATCGAGTATGTGGCGTGATGTGGAGTGGATTTGTTGTGGCCAGGGGGTGATATATGATATGTGTCTGGCTGATGTGGTTTGTGCGATGTTATTTGAGTTATATAGATTTTTGTTATGATATGATGTCCGTTTTTATCTCTGTATTTAATTGTAGTATAATTTGAGGCTGAGTATAGGTTTGACGTTATTTTAGGGGGAGGGGGGGGGATATTTGTTGTAGATTTATAAGAGGAGGTTTTCATATTGCGCAGAAATAGGATTTTATGTTATCTCTGGGATTTTTGGTGGGACAGGTCAGGTTGACACGAGACAAAGTTTTTTGCTTGAACGGGGCTGTTTATCCTACTATTAATTGATAGTGGCCAATAAATCTATGGGACTGGGTTTTTCTCGACGTACCACCGGAAGAAAATAGTCTCATACAGAAGAGAACGCCAGAAAAGATAGAATTGGAGATGTTGTTGAAAGAAGTAGATAAAGTGGTTAGAAAAAAAGATATTAGACTTTGACCGGGCCCGTCGATCCTGTAGGACATTGTCTCCTGTGGAGGGGGAGTTGAACGTTTGTAGTTCCCCCCCCGGGCAGAAATGATGTCTTGAAAGTTCTTCGGAGCTTGGTGCGTTTGCCCACAACTAGAGCGTTTCCAGCGACGCTCATACTATGTTTTTATTGATATATATAATGTTTGTGGTGAGATAGTGTTGATGTATAATATCGTCGGATTATGCGGTAGTGTAGCATGCTGGCTTGTATTGTTTCGTGATATGGCTGCTTGCGAAGTGTGTAGGTAGAGTCGCTAGTGCTGTTCAGGATGGCTTTGTTCGTTAGTGTTTTGACAGTATTGGGAATTATATATATATACTATATTATTATATTGTATTATAATCGAGGTATTGTAGGTGTTGATTTCTATTATCTATGGCGATGTCGGGGGGTTGCTTCGGTGCGTTTATGTATGATAGTATTGAGTGTGCGTAAATTGACTGTGGGGTGTGAGTTATGGTCTAGTCTTGTGCGGTGTTATCGGCCAATGATTTGGGTTTGGGGTTGATTGTTTCTTTTATCATTGGTTGGTTTAGGGTTGGTGTTGTGGGGTTCGGTGTTAGATAATTCTTTGTTTTGGTAGGTGTTTGTTGGTATCGTCATGTGGTTGGTTTTGGGGGGAATTATCTTTTATTTTTGTTTGACAATTATGTTGGTTTGTGATATTTTTCTTTGTGGTGGGCTGTTGGCGGCTATATTGATGGTGTCGTTGTTGATGGTTGATGGTGAGTGTTGAATCTTGTAGTAGTTTTTTTAATTTTTTATTTTTCTTTATTAATTTTTTATTTATTATTTTTTATTTTTTTTTATTTTTTTGCCCTCTTTTGAAAGGGCATTGCCCGTGAGTGTCGTATATTCAAAATATATATATTTATATTATATATATATATATATATATATTATATTATTATATATATATATATATATATTACATATATATAATATATATTATATTATTAATTTTTATTATATTATATATTTTCTATATATATATACTATTTTTTATATATTAGACTATATATATATAGAATATATATATTTATATATTATATATATATATATATATATATTATATATATATATATTATCTATATTTATAATATATATATATATCTATATATTATAATATATATATCATTACATTTATGATAGCAGGGAACACAGCTATAATGGCCATTTAATTATTTTGAGTTTAGGTATAATTTGCAGACATATGGAAAAACTTAATTTTTTAATTATTTTGATTTCATGGACATTCTGATTCATCTTCTCTCTCTTCTCTTTCTCATCTCTCTCTCTCTCTCTTCTCTCTCATCTCTTCTCTCTTTCTTTCATCAAATTTTCGTTTTGAAATCCAGTACGAGTGTTATTATATGCATACTGCCTAAGCTTCTGTAGATGTGTATGTAGATTATTGTAGTCAGGGTCTTGAGGATCTTAAGGATCTTCAAGGTCTCAGGTCTATCGAGGCCCGGAGTGATGAGAATTTTTCAAATTACTTACTAACTTATGTTTGCCCTACTCATGAAAATATAAATGTCTGGATGTATACTGGATATTACTTTAATGCATTCAATTCAATTCTTCAATTTAATTTGAATTTTATAACATCAATAATATAATGTATCTCTCTTTTACTATTTGGTTTTTTTTGTGTTTGTGTATCTTTTATGTGAGAAATGAAAGTGGTTCCTGTCTCAGATTATACGCACAAATTGAGACAAAATTCTCCATTCCTAAATATATATGTAATTTCATCTATATATATAATTTATATTATTATATATATATATATATATTCTATATAAGTATATTATTAATTTATTTATATATTATAATCTATATTATATATATATATAATTTATATTATATTATAATATATATTATATAGTTATATTATTATATTATAATATATTATATATATTAAATTATATTAATATATATATATTATATTATATTAGTATATTTATAGATATCTATATATATATAAATAGTTGGATATATCTAGGAATTAAGCACTACCAAGGTCAGATGTTAGATCACCTTTTATTTGTAATACTTTTCCCCCTCTACAGGCTCATCTCGGCCAAACACTTCATTCTCACCTTGATTGGGTGATTGGGGGGCTTCTACATATACGTAACTTAATTGAGTGACTGCTTGACTTTGAAGAAGCTTTGTTCTGCGAAGGGTGGAGTGTTATCCGTTGGATGAGATAAGGTTATCTCTATCGACCAAATGTTTTCTTTAATTAAATCCATGAGCTCGAATGTGCTTGTTTCTGGTCATTCAGGCTAGAGACAAATGCGTATTGGGAGTGAAAAGTTCTCTCCTCCATCATATCGCTGATTTTTTCAGCTGCAATCGTTGCAGGAATAAACTTTTGACAGCAAGCGAAATTTCATTAAACAAAAGTCGCTGATTACTTGGTCTGACACATCTTTTGAACTCTTTGCAAACATCTCTAACAATCTTCTGTAATCTCTTTCAGTCTTCTTGCTCTGGATGTTCTGTTGCCAATAATTACACTGAAGGCAATTTTTTGGCTTCTATCCTCTACTCACATTGAACGATTCTGGATTCCCTTTCTCCCTCTTCTCCTCTCAGATGTCTAATTGCTTGCATGTGGTTGATTTGATCGGTGACATGGGTTTGAAAATCTATGAGTTAGGAGCGGGTGACCGGATGGATTCTCCGATTTTATGAGGGAGTCTTGGTAAAGTCTGCCTACCACGTTCAATATAAGATTCTCTATATTTCTTGTCAAGAAATAATTCTTATGCGAGAATACGGAACCTTCCAGTTTGAAGCGCGCTATACGATAGATCTATTGAAAAAAGGAAGTTGCCTCTGATCTTCTATATGCCTACATGCTCTCACTTTGTTCTATCTAAGATCTTGATCTTCTACTTTCACTTTATTAGATTATTGCAATTTCATTCCCTCCTTTGATGAAGATACGGCTTTCGGCTCGAGGTCTACTGGCATATAACTTCTATCGTACTCTCATTGGAAAGTACGGACTTAGCGTGTGGCAGCTTGACATATCAAAGCATTTGACCGGCTATGACACGCGTCACTGCTCTCCAAGCTCCCCTCCTTGGGGTTTCCTCTTTCTCTTTGGCTTACTTATGTCATCTTTCTATCAATGTTTAATATTGATTGAGGGCGCTTTCTTATTCGTTTGCAGCCTTTGGGCAAACTCTGCCAACTTCTCATTCCTCTTTATTTCTATTCTCCAAAATATACCATTAATGATCACCTGCACATCTAACTTATCATTCTAGAGCGATGACTAGACGTTAATTCTTACTCATTTAATTCCTGCTCCTCTTTTTTCTTCTAAGAATTTCTCTCGTTTAATCTTTTCCTGATTCCATTTCTCGCTATCTGGATAGAATTTCCGGGTGGGGTCGTCTGAACTTGTTGGAATTCAATTCTTTAAAAACTAACTTCTACAAATCCCTACTAAGTAATCACCTTCTAACTTTCCTATCCTCTTTCGCACGGTTCCTCGTTCTCCTGTACAATGAATCCCTGCCTTAACATTACAAAAATGTCTTGGAACGATCGTCACAACGGTTGCTAAGGAGGCCTCAAAAAATCCTGGGAGTTCTGATCTGCGGACTTTTTTTCTTTATCAGTTACTACAGCTATCTCATCCGCCGTTGTATGGGCACTGCTCTGCAATATTTGCGGCTCTGGTTTCATCACGGTTTGAATAGGTGAGTCAAAGGCCAGAGGGTTATAGACTGTTCTGTACTATCTTTTGACCCTCTAATTTTGCGGCGCGATGTTGGTGGCTTATATCTCTTTTCTATAGTACCGCAGCGGGAGGCTCGAGAACTTACTCTCGTCCACAACTTTGACACCTCAAGCACAAGGGTGGGTATATGCGCTGGTTTTTGTGTTGTATTGGTAAATCCAGGCTATTCGCTGCGGTGCTTCTTCTTTCCGCCCACCTCAGTCTTTGGAATTCATCGTTCATCTTCTGTGTTTATGTTGAATTCAATCTCCCTCACTTAAAAGCCTGCGTCTGTGTCATCTGCGTAATTCGTTAGATGGTGAGCTTTTGGGTGTCACACCTCCTTGATAGTGTTGCCATGGAGTGGTGTAGTAATCCAGGATCTGGTGTGCTTACCAATGACCAGCTCGATGACACAATGCTCGATCGTGAATAATTTTTTATCCCAGTACTTCATGGTGTTTTTTAGTGTTTTTTTTTTTTATTTTTTTATTTTTTAGATTTTATTTATTTTTTTTTTTTTTTTTTTTATATTTTTTTATTTTATTATTCTTTTTTTTAAATTTATTTTTTATGTTTTTTTTTTATTTTTTTTTTTTCGCAGATTCCCCACCACCTTTAAGGTGGGGGGCTTTCGGAGTTCACCAGTTTTCGACTTACGAGGCCCCGCGACGCGCGACCGCACGACGCGCAATCACCAGCGACGTTTTTCTTTTCGCTGTTTCGCATCCTCGATTTTTCCTATAAATCTTAATGTATTAATATCAGATGCATCCATCGACACATCAATACCTTAACTACATCACCCCATCATACCGTCTGATCTCCTACCACGTTTATTCCCGTATCCCTATACCCATTCCATTCACCGTGACTGGCTTTATCTTTCTGTGCTCTCCAAGAAGGTTTTCCCCATATATATTTCATTGAATCTATTTTCAAATTTTGCTTTCATAATATATATATATATATATATATATATATTTATATATAATATATATCTATAATAATTATTATAAATTATATAATATATATATCATTATATATTATATTTATAATAAAATCATATATATATATATTATATTATTATATTAATTATATATAATATTTATATATTATATATTTTATATTATTATATATATTATATATTTTTTATATATATATATATATTATATATTATATATACTATATATATTAAATATATATATATTATATATATATATATTATATATAAATATATAATTTATATATCTTATATATATATTATAATTTAATAATATATTATATATATTATATTTTTATATATATATAATATGCTTTATACTCTACTGATTGGTTTCAACTGCCTGAATCCTTGGGACTCTTTAATGAGTCGCCACAATTCATTTTATACTATGTAGCCATTGATATGTACATGTTTGCGAATACATGTATATGCATTATGCGCAGCCTACATCTTTCTATCTTCTGATAGCGTAATCAGTCACCACTAATATGAATAGAAGGAATTTGTGGATTTTAAAAAGTGGACATATAACATCAATAACCGACTGGACTCGACACGTGCTCTAGGAAGTTGTATTGGACTTACTGATTGGCTTACATGAAGGAAAACACATGATAAACAATGTTACTTATATAATGAAGTATGACTTATTCTGCTATTTCTCCAAATTCATATTTTGACTTAGTCTGACAGTTTAGCAAATCCCCAGTAATTTTGCATTTTTATTACTATGCAATTTATATATATATAATCTATATATATATATATATAAATATATATATAATATATATTATATATTATATATATATATATTATATATTAATATATATATTATAATATTATATTATATTACAACGAGAGAGAGAGAGAGTAAATACTATCATCCATACCAACATACATATAAAATACTACACACTCAACATACCTACAACACACAGTTAGTACTTATACACTACACACACACCCTCGCTAGGCTACTTATACACAACATAAGTCACCCTCCTAGACTACTAATACTCACATCTGACCTACACACACCTGCTAGACATACCCCCACCCATATAACACACACCTTAAGACCTGCCATGTACATACACCATGCTCATACTACACCCGTCTACACACACTTGACTTATACACCATTCACTATGATTATACATTGTACTACGGCTAATATATTAATATATATATATTATATTATATATAATATATATATTATATATATTTTTTTTATATATTATATATTATCTTATTATATTATATATATATAATATATTATAATAATTATTAAACTTGTTTGACATGATATTTCGACATTGACCTTGCGGATACCCCTATACAGCTACCGAGCTAAACTGCCCCTAACTGGCTTACCATAAATCTAACCTAACTAAATCCTGCTCTACATGCGAAGAGTTACAAACTAAAGCCAAATTAGAACCGATCTCCGCACCTTCCCCCGCTTCACCAGGAGAATGAACTGACTCTTCGGGGGGGATGACCACCATGATGTCATGTGGAACTGACTGTATGGATATATCCCTTATTATTCCATACGTGCACACACACAACACACACAACACAACACAACCTTATACTATAACATACACAACTTAACTTATATACAGCATCACCTCACCAACACAAACAACTTACTTATAACTACCCTTATAACTTAATATAACAACCACACCACCAACGCAACACACAACTATATATATTATATATATCTTATATATATATAGTATATTTATATTATAATATATTATATATATATATATATATAATTAATATAAATATTATATATATATATTATATATATATAATATATATATTTCATTGCGGATTATCCCGCGCACGCGGCGTGGGGGGGAACGCGGAAATATTAGCGCCTGGGGCCGCGGGGGGGACGTGGCGGACGCACCTGCTGGATGCGGGGTTGCTGCCTTTGCGGGTGGGGCTCTGTAGAACATGGTGGTTAGCTGTAATGAACTAGGGAAAACTACTTCGACCAACACAATTAAGTGAAAACATTTCTTCTTACTGCTCAATTGGATTTACCTGATCCCACTGCATGTTTCTTTTTGAAATATTTTTATAAAGATAATCAAATGATTCTTGTGAATATACTGGATTAACTTTGACCTGTAATTAGGATAAATTAGACGTCTACAAAGGCTGTATCTAAATTAAGGCTTAAATTTAGGCCTAACGTAGTTTTGGCACCACATTGTACAGAAAAAGGTCAGTTTGAAATATATCTTGCCTGAATTAGGCTTAAATCGCCCGGATACAAAAAAGATTATCCTACAAACATTTAACGAGAGGAGAGTCAGTTTCGTTCTGTAAGGAGTCGCCGGTTGTATGTGTTTTCTCGGTGATGAGTCAAGTACCTATATTACATTTATAATAAGAAAACCCGGCTGTTCAGTTCAAATCTTTTTAGGGGTCCTTTTTACATCAGGTAAAGCTGACAATAAGTATAATTGTTATTTTAAATAAAACTCAAAGCATTTTTTTTTATTATTTAACATCAGTGACCAGCATGGTTTTTTTTTTGTTAGACAGAAGAAATAAATATGTTTTAACTTATTACGGCTAAAGACTGATGTAAAGCGTAAGTAATAGACAACGTGGCTAGCTTGGTGTATGATAGGTCTAGGGCTGAACTTACGGATTTATGAGTTATTGCTTAAGGTAGTAAATATTTTTTTAATAAATTCTAAATTTGTAAACAGTTTTTTAAAATGATAGTTATTAAATTGAAACAAAAAGTACTACAGTTAATAATAATGTATGTGGTCATAGACAATGTTTGATTTACAAGGGGGTGGGGTAACTTTGAATATTTTGTATTTGTGAGAATGGTATGAGTGCTTAATTAAAAATGTTTTGAATAAAACTTACGTTATGTGTGTAAGTAAATCTGCGTGTGTATAAACTTGTTGTGTAGTGTAAGTAAAATTGTGATGTGTGTTGTGTGTGTGTGTAAGTGTAATGTAAGTAAATCTGTGTGTGAATGTAGTAATCTGTGTGAGTGAGTAAATCTGCGTGTGTAAGTAATGCTGTGTGTGGAGTGTAGTTTAATTCTTGTGTATGTGTGGTCGTGTTGTGTGTGGGTGGTGTTTTGGTGTGACGCATGTTTAGTGTAATGTAAGTGTCTATGAGTAAATTGTGACATAGTGAATGTGTGGTGCTGTGTGTATGTGTCAATAGTGAATGTGTGTAAAGTGACATAGTGAATGTGTGTTCTAAATAATAATAACAATAGGCATGAAGTAAATAAACTAATATAATATAAAATAAATAATAAATAAAGAATAATAAAAATATAATCAAAAATAATAAAATCATAAAAAGTATTAAAGTGCTAAAAACATAATGTTATATATATGAGTTAAACACAGTAAAAATATGAGTTAAGCGTAAGCAGAATTTAAGATACGAGCAGAGTTAAAAGCAGTAAAGAGAAAGTTAAAGCAGTAGGTAAACAAAAGCATACTAAGCTTTTTGTTTAACACCTCTATTGATTTTACTGATTTACTGCTTTTAAGGTATGTATGTATACTTGAGTTAAAAGCGTAAGCAAGAAAGTTAGCAGTAAGCAGAAGTTAAACGCGTAAAGGCGTAAAAAACAATTCTACTTATGTGTTAGGTAACACCTCTATTGATTTACTGAATTTACTGCTTTAAGGCTGTAATGTATATGAGTTAATAGGGTTAAAGCGAAAGTTAAGCATAAGCAGAACTTCGAAGCAGTAGAGTAAACACGATATACAATCCTATAGGTTGTAACACTTCTATTGATTTACTGTTTTAGCTGTTAAGGTATGTATGTTAATACATATTGTGAGTTAAAGCGTAAAACAGTAAAACGAAGCAATAATCCCCTAGGTGTTATGTAACACCTCTATTGATTTACTGATTTACTTCTTTAAGGTCTGAAAGTATATGTTTTTATAAAAATGTTTAAGTGCCTAAAATTAGGTGGGCTAAAATTGCCATGGAAGAAAGGGTTGTCGTGTGTTTTACTGTGTACTAACGGTAATGTATAGTGTAAGTGTCTATGGTGAGTGTAGATGTCATAGTGATGTGTGTATTAAGAGTCAGTTTAGTGTGTGTAATAGTCTGATGTTTGTGGTGTGGTGGATTAAGCTGTAATGTAAGTGTTAGGTAATGTAAGTGATCATAGTGGAATGTGTGTATAAGTGCATAGTGAATGGGTATAGTTGTCATAGTGAACTTGTGTGGTTGTTGCGTGGTGTGGTGTGTGTGTATATAAGATAGAGTGTGTAGGTCGGTTAAGTATAGTGGTGTGTGTGTGTAATAATATATTGGGCTCCGGTTAACTGATGCCAGAATTTTTTAAGACCATATCCGAGTTGAAGTCTAAGTACTATATAGTAAAAGTCATGTCTGTCAAGCTGCATCTCCGTGCATAGTGTGTGGTTCCACACAGTGCATTAGTGTGTGTGTGTGTTGTGTGTGTGTGTGTGCACGATGGAAATACAGGGTAGATCCTCCGAGCTCAGGCACCACTATCCTACATGACCACTCCTGTAGCAAGTATTCCTAACCCAAAGATGGATACGGCATCACTAAGCCATAAGTTCCGTAATATATCTTTCCGGCTTTGAAAATATAATGTGACGAATTGACATAATTACAGTCTCTCATTGTTATTTACAATGTGATCATATAGTGAGAAATGAATTTACTTCAGTCAATTTGTTTACAGCAACCAGATATCGGTTAATTATCTAGTTAGGTCTAGGTTAGGATTTAGGTTGCACTAGGGAAGATGCAAAATATAAGTCAGATGTTTATTTTAGCTAGTAGGCTGCGATCTATATGGGTATCCGGCAAGGTCTGATGAATATCATGGTAAACAAGGTTAGTATATATATAATTTTATCTATAGTATAATATATACATACTATTTATATACTTTATATATAATTAATACTATATTACTCTCACCAAGCTACGTATAAGTTATATAATATCAAAATAATAACACTACTAATGACATACTAACTACTATCACTTACAGTTCGTATCTGTGTGATCGCTCTTATAAAGTGATACATAGTGAAACACTTCTGAGTCTAGTAAGATACAAGTGCTCATAGTGTGCTGTAGACGTGGGCTGTATGTGTGATGAGCTAAGTGTCGGTCGTATATCTCTCATGGCGGGATCGGTAAGTTGACCGCTGGGATTCTCGTTACTATGGTTGAGGTGATATGTGTTAAGCATGTGTGTTGAGGTGCAGGATAAATTTGCAGTGTAAGATTTTATTGTTGCGTGCAAATGTGTGTTATATTAGTAGCCCTCCTACATAGCGGTGTGTGTAGTGGTGTGTGTGGATCTTAAGTAGCGTTAAGGCTGTCTTGTTGTTGTTTGAAATATGTGAGTCGCTGTATAGTATTATTTTACATGATGATCTTAAGGTTCATTAGTCATGGGTGTGTTCTCGTACTGGGGATGGATTAGTCGATTCTTTTATCTTTATCTTTTCTTTCATCTCTCGCTTTTAAACTGACTTAGTTATATATTAAAATTTATCAATACTCTTTAGCATATATATGATTAATTATATAATATGGGTATGATACGTATACACATCGTATTTATGTACTGTATAACTTGAATTTATACTTATTCAGTATTACTAGCTATTATTTCTGCTTTAATCAAGATTCCTCTCATATTATTCCAAAGGATGAAGAGTATCATAATGCAATAAATGGAAAGAATACCATCAGTGATTATTATTATCAGTTTGTTTATCTGCTTTTGCTATAACTTTCTGGCTTATTAACTGTTCACTTCTTATTACGTGTGATATTAACTCATAATAATCTCACTCTTAAGCAGTATTATATATAATAGAGTGTTAGCATAATAAATAAAGGCAGTATGCGTTTTGTTTACTGTTACTGCTTTATTTTGCTTACGGTTTATGCTTTAATTTGATTTACTGCTTTAACATATAGTTTTACGTTTTTATTAATTTACAATTGTTATTTGATTATTTAAAAATAATTAATGCAATTAATGAATGTGATTTTGATGATTTTCTAACTTTTAAATTATTTGGAAATTGCTAAAGATAGCTATTTAAAAAATGTCTAAAATGATTTTTGATATAAGTAACATTATTGATTAATATAATTACAAAGCGATATCAGAACGCAGCAGCATTTTCTACATATAATTAAGACATCAAAAAAAAAAATACCACTTCCTATAAGAAAGTGGGACTTAGGGGTCGAAGGTTATCACAGTTTTCGGTTTAGTGACTGTTAAATATGCTACCATCATTTTTAAAATCAACTTCTTATTAAATTCACTTCTTGTGGATGGGATGATTCGCATCAAAGATGTTATGCGTGGCATAGGATGCATATCATTTATGAGCGAACGCATGGCTACTATACAATGTGCTAGTAGTATAATGAATGTGGCGACCATTCCCTTAAAAGAGGCTAGGGGTTTTCAGATACTCTGTAGACACTGTCCAGAAGAGTATCAAGAGATGATATATACATTATTAATATATAATAACAATTATATTAACTATATCATATATTAACAAATAATATACTATACCCGCCATTATCTATATCACCCCACCTATTATATAATCGACTACTAATACCCTAACACCCATACTAACTAATTTATATAGAAATATACTTTTTACCACAACACTATAATAACTACTTTAAATTATTTCACTTTATGTTCACATAAGGTTATAACTTACAGCCCCCCAAAAATTTGAAATTTAAGGCTTTTCTTTTCTAAAGGTAAAATAGTTCTTAATAATTATATAAAATTCTTAGCAAAACATAAAGCGTACACATGATGAAAATATATAATGTCAATATAATAGCAAACGTCTTAAGCGTATATTGTTTATAAATGAAATTGATCAATTCGTAAGGTGAATGAATGGGTATAGAGATACGTGGAATGACGGGGGTAGGAAGGGAAGGATGGGAATGATAGGGTGTGTTTATACAGGGTGACAGTGTATGTGTCTATGATTGCTTCGTGAATTTAAAAAACTATTCATAGTATAGAAATAACGAGGGATGCGAACGCGGAAAAAAAACGGTCGGCTTGGTGCAGTGCGTGTGGTGCGTGCGGTGATAGCGGTCGCACGCGGTTTCGAGCGCGACTTGCAGTTAAGGAGACTTCAAAGCGTTGGGAAATCGCGAAACGCCCACACTTAAGGGTTATGGGGAATCCGCGAAAAACAAGATAAAATAATAATAAATAAATAAAACAATAAAAATAAATACAAACAATCTAAAACATAATAAATCACGAATAAATAAATATATTAATTAAATAAAATCTAAAATAATATAAGAATAATAAAAAATAATGTCAATACAAACCCCTCGAATGGTTTGAGTAAAAAATCCACTTAAGGATTGTGCTCATCGATGTATCAGTGATTATGCAGAACATCAATGGCCTCAGTTATCGGTGGTGGATCAAACTTGTCTATTATTATATATAATTATAAAATAGTAATCATTTATATTAATATAATATCATATATATACTAATACTCTATATGATATATTATAAACTATACCCTTATTATGAACATCAGTGGTATAGGAGTCATGATTAAGGCATAATATATCGTAATATATAATATTAATATTAATATAAATAATATAATGCATATCAAAATTAAATAATTCAGAATTTTAAAATAATTTATATTCAAAGTTTTTTCTTTAATCTTCCTCCTTTTGTTTGATACTAAAGAATACTCGTAATTCTCTTTCAAAAATGGAAGGGCCCAGCCAGATAGCAAGTGATAGGTATTGGCGTTTATATATAAAATAATAATATATTATTTATATATATATGACTTTATAAATAAAATATATATATTAAAACAAGTTTATATATTTAAATCAATGTTTTTACCCTATATATATAAATTCTAAAGAGATTTTAATATGTCAACGTATATGCACATAGATCCAAATAATCCATACAAGGTATATTATTATGTTATATTATATAATAATATAACATATTATTAATATATTATTAATAAAATATAACATATATATTAAATAATACTATCATATAATAACTATTAATCCTCAATATATACTAATTTAAAGTTTAAAAAATTTCTCGCGTGATATCGTTATTATGCAATAGACATTTTTGGAAAGAAATTCTCGAAGATTTCATACTAGAGTATATCTCTTGTATAGGAACAGTATCTAAGATTAATATATCCCCCTATTTATAGTCAAATATTTCTTTTGCTAATTATTTACTTAGTTCCGTAACTAGTACCGGTATATACTCTCGAGTAAAATAGATTTTTCAAATTCTAATGCTGGCATAAGCAAATAAAGTGATGACATAATTTGAATAAATGTTTAGAAACTAATTTAAAAATGTCATGTAAATTAATAAATAAAGCTCTCTAAAAATTTAAAATATTCAATTAATAAGTATAGCAAGGGTAGGTGGCACGAAAATGTTATTCAAATTAGAAACTGTCAATATTAATTAAAGACATAAATATGACTTATTCTTCTTCTCTAGAGTCAAATTAATTTCAGTTACTATCAATTAAATGTTAGGAAAATAATCCATATTTTATATAGCTAGGATAAACTAATTAGGGCTTTGAGTTGTTTAAGATCACTTTATCGATTAGGAAATTTCCATTCTCTGTACTCCACCTTCGATTCCAAATCTAATGAGCTAATGTAGCATTATTTGAGTCTAACCCGAAAACGTTCGGACCTTTTAAAGGAAATAACAATGATTATACTATGGCAGTCTCATGATCCTGTTATATATATTATATACTCTTTATATATAAACCTCATTCTATAATAACTCAAGACTACCCGGTTACATATATCAACTGTATAGGAACCCTATTTATTATATATATATCGGGCGTACGTATATCGCCTAGGCCGATTATATCATTACTATGGCTATACTATGCTTATGATGATAATGGCTAGCTCCCTTAGGTGAAAGATTTCATTTAAAAGAATATCTTGACATTTGAATATAATTAAATTATTTAATTATAATATATAATAAATTATATATATACTTAATTAAATAGTATATTATAAAATATATTTATACAAACAATTACTATATAATTATATATTTATATATATATGATTATATTATATATATATAACTATATATATTTGATATATATAATTAAATATAATAATATAATATATTATAAGTATATATATACTAATATATTTATATATATAATACTATAGTTATATGATGATTTATGGGTACTGTAGTGAAATTCTGTTAGAAATAAGTATATGTTTAAAGAATATATATTAATTATTATAATATATATATAACATAGTGTGCTATTGTGTATTAATAGTCAAGATGTATTTGTAATGTTTGATGTGGTGGGTGGTTTTAATTATATGTTATATTATGTTATTAGTTAATTTTAGCTTATAAGTTAATAGTATATGTATGTTAGCTGTGTTATGTGTTAGTTATTGAGTGTATCAACGGCTGAATTTAGGAAAATAGGTTATATTACAGTTATCGATATATCAGTCTTGTGTTGTGATGTCTAAAATGTTCTTTTCTGTTAAGTTGATGTTAAGTCGATTGGACAGAAGTATTATAACACTCTATGATTTGGATTATTGTTATGAGAGATGTACGAAAACCTTTAAATCTTGATTGAGTTTCATTTGCATTTCATAGAAGGAAACGAGTCGATTTGTGGTACTTATTTTGCTTTGACCATTTGATCATTCTTGCTACGTCTCTATTGTGTGGAGTCAGATTGCTATGTCGGTTTTCGCCTGTTTTTGATAACTTGTTTCTTTTAGGACCCGAGACTTAATAAAGACCTTCTTTTCGATTATGTTTTGTTCTACAATACATCATTTAAGTATTATTTTAGGAGAGCTGAAATCTAGGTGCTTCTCTACATCGGCTTATCTGCTTATCCGTTTGACTATGTGATTTTCATCCCAATTCTGGCGTCTTGGCATATTGTGCACTGCTTAACTAATATGATTGACTTTTTTTTTGACTCGAAAACGTTTGTTTTATTTGATTGCATTGAATTCAAGCTACTTTTTATTACAATACCATATATTATATATGAATACCGTTTCACCGCATAATTCATTATATATTATACATATATTATATTATATATTATAAATATATATATATTAATAGTGGATAAATATATATATTATTATTAAGTAGTTATTTATTAAAGTCTTATTTTAATAGTTCAGTGTAATATATAGTTTATGTAATATATGAAGGTGATCACTACTAGTATATTTTAACCTTTTCATGCATGACCTTCCTCATTCTACTTCCCATTCCTCAAAAATCAATAGTTATACAAAAAAGACCTAGCTAACAATCGCAGATCATAGTTAATTAATAAATATAGCATTTAGAGAACTGCAACAATACATGAGCCAACATGAGCAATGGCTAACAGTGAATAGAATGACCGACTCACCTCAAAAATCCTTTATTATCCAGTTCATCCCAGACTGTGGAGAATCCAACACGCACTTAACAATATACTTAACAAACAATAGACACCTCCTGAACAAACAACCCACTTTCCTAGGTCTGACCTTCGACACCCATATGACATTTATCTCACATATTAACAGTATCACTTCAACAGTCGCAAATAAACTAAATGCACTGAAAGCACTAACTGGTACAAACCTCGTCAAAAAGGAATAAACTCTTGCAATAGTCTACAGATAATACATTAGCCCCTCCTTAATAATGCATCACCTGCTTGGATTTCTGTAATATCACAATCTAGCATTAAAAATTAAAAACTGTCCAAAACAAAGCACTTGGAATAATAACGGACTGCATTCCCACCACATCCATCAATCATCTACGAATTGAAGCAAACATTCCTCCCTTAAAAGGCCACCTCTACATGATCGGATGTTAAAAATAAAGTAAATCGTTATCTATGTATCACCACCCTACATCAAACATTTCAACAACCCCCCTACATCAAGATGGAAAAAAATTACACCAACATCATGCAACTCTAGCATGTTCAACGCCCTTCCCGCCCCACCCCAGATACTCTAATCTCTAAGCAAATTCTTACGCAAATAACCTTAAGAGCAATCTCTACATACCCAAACAAAGCCATACTTTAAACACGCCCCTTTGAAATATCACCTATAGAGCA
This sequence comes from Trachelipus rathkii, assembly GCA_015478945.1. Taxonomy (NCBI): domain Eukaryota; kingdom Metazoa; phylum Arthropoda; class Malacostraca; order Isopoda; family Trachelipodidae; genus Trachelipus; species Trachelipus rathkii. Next base: position 19,578 of record JABUQX010080552.1, read on the forward strand.
AGCCTTGGGCCCTAAAACTCGTGTAATATTTCCCCATCTTCGCTCTGGGCACCACCACTCTCTTCAAGAATATATATTTATAATGAATAAAACACCATCCCTTTCCCCTTCTCAAAGATGTTTCTCCCAGACTAGCGATAGCACAGGACATCTTCTGCTAGAGTCCAGCGGTCTCCAAACTTTTTTGATCGCGTACCCCTAAAACGAAAGCATAATGTAATTAAGTTTACGTACCACCTATAGGCATATATATAATTTAATATAATATAACTATAATTAATATAATATAATTATAATATAATATAATTATAATATAATCAATAACTATAATACAATTCCACATACATCATATGATATAACTTATAATATAATTATAACTGAATAATTTAAATTACATAAATTTTAATATATAACAGTATGCACATAATAATATAATATAATACCATAAAACAAGACTAAAAATGATTATTAAAGAAGAACCTTCACACACACTCACGTGATACTACGATCGAAGTGATCGTGAGTGCCTGCTTCTTTGCGACCCCTAAGGGTATCACTTCTCGCAGTACACCCATGGGTACGCTAGTACCCCACTTTGCGAGCACCACTTGTTGCTCAGACTGCCCGACTTTGGCAGACATTAGACGCAACCAGCCATTATTTTAATTGGCGGATTGAGAGCCTCTAGGCCTGATCTGCTAGGGTGGCACAATATTCTTCGGGAAAAAGACCGCCTTATTTTTTAATGAGGGTGTGGGAATAAATATTATAGATCCTCCGTATTTGAAAAATAAAATTTGACTCCGACTCCGACTCTTACTCCTGAATTTCAAATTTTGAAATTTATCGACTCCGACTCCGACTCCTGGACAATACTAAAACAAAAATTTTCGACTCTCACTCTTCCGACTCCGACTCCATTAAACAAAAATTTTTCGACTCCGACTCCGATATGCCGACTCCACTTCAACAAAAAATTTCGACTCCGACCCCGACTCCGACCCCGCAGTCAAATTACAAAAAATTGACTTGCAACTCAGGCGTAGTGCTTACAAATTTGTTAAGTTAATATGAAACATTTTTTGTTGCAACTATTTTTTTTTTTCGCTTGCTTTTTCGAGAATAAAAATATATACCACTTTTCCAATGAAATCTAATCTCCAAATCTATACGGTAAAATATCGTAAAGACTAGAGGTGTAGCGGATATCCGTGTCATTCCGCATAAAAATATTTTTGCGGTGAGAAGCGGATAGTATCATTTATGAATTATGAGGTGGGAGACTCATTGTTCCTCAACTTTCTGTTAACGCAAGATGTTGACTCGTTGGAATAGTAGTTGGTAGTGTTAGGAGATGGCGAGAGAGAAATAACATGAAAGCTGTCTCCCCTTATGCTTCGAGCAAACACAAAGGTGAAAGGCTTGACAGGGATGATAATACGATTTTAGGTAACTGTATTTTTACTCTTCTTAAACCGTTGGAAGAGGTAACTAACTAAGACTATCATCTCAGAAAATTCTTGTTTGCCAGACGAGATTCCTCTAGTTGCAACGATGAACGCTGTGCTAAATCTGCTATTAAAAGAAGGGACTTTCAAAGGTGACAGAAACACTAGTGCTAGGAGATATATAAACAAATCAAGCATCTGCAAAACGCTTACGCATCTGCAATAGTAACTTTTCTGGCATCCAGATACAAAACCAAATTTTCTTGAACCACGCAAGTTTAAAAGGAAGTAAAATTATTTATAGGGTTCCTATGTGATGTAAATGTCTGCTAAGCCCAAGAAACGGCCATATCGACCAGCCCTCAATGAGAAAAGTGAAAAGATGCTGCGAGAAACAGACACACATTTACTATCTGTTAGCCAAAACCTTGCAGAATCCACATGAAGGTTTCTATTTTGCTTCTCTAGCAGCGTACGAAGAGTCTTGTTCAGAGGTGCAAGGACACTTCGTCATTGGACGGAGTTAATCAAAAAGCGAACCAATTTCTTGGAATCGGTATAAAAGACTCCATGTTTGATAATTGATCCATTTGGTGCCGCATAACAATCTCATCCTTTCACTCTGCTACTCTGTCATATTCTACTGACTCCAGACGTATACTTTGTTAAAAGTTTTCTTCACATCTTACTTGAAGGCAACTAGGCAGGATACTTATCATGTCTTCAATAAGTGTAGCTGGGAGCAAATTTTTTTTATAGGCGATGCAGATCTTCATTTAAGAAGAAAGAGAACGTGCAAACTCTCCCTTTAAAGGTGATCCAAAAATAAGCTTTTAAGTTTTTTGTGCCAATTTATGGAGATTATTAATTTCAAGTCATGTATTCTTATTACTATTATAACCTTTCTCTTAAATGGGTGAGGCTGGAAAGAGATAATGGGGTGCAAAAGCTTAAAGAAGGAACCCCTTTCTCCTTTTAACTTTTCACGGCTTACAACCAAAGTGTTTTAATATAATTTAGGCAAAAATTTCTTCCGCTTCATGTTATAGAAGTTAATAAGTCAAAAACTACATTAAGTGAATAAATATAATATAATATATATAAAATATATATCAATCATCTTTATGTTCATTTATTTTCGGCGAAAAATATAAGTTTAATATTGTCACATAAAAATAATAAAAATAATAATAAAAGTACCAATAATTTTTATATATTTACTTTTCTATAACAACACCAAGAGGGCTTCGCCCTTGTTGTTACATGTTGGTCCCAATAACATCTTTCTGTTCTTCTGGCCGCGGAAACTACGTAAGCCCTTAGATGAGGGAATTGAAAACCATTTCTTTTCCGCAATTGTTTCCCATGCCAAGTCCTTCTGGTTAATACTCTCAGGTATAGGGGTTTTCGCCCTAAACTAAGAATTAACAAAGTTTTCAAGCAAGGAAAGAATCTTTAGGAACGACACTGACAAACCACAACGTTTACGAATACACGGATGAGAGATGGTGCGGAATATAATTTACGCTAACTCAGTAGAACTAGCATCTCTTCATTAGGTTTCAAAACTCGTTCACCCAATGCAGAGGTCTCCAGAGGATCCCTTGCATCTAGGGACCGCGAGATAAAAGATTTAACATCTGCGTCCAATGATAATACAAGCAATATTAAAGAGACACAGGGTTGCAAGCTCTGATCGCGCCACTAGGAACACCACATCGAAGAAAATCCTTCACTTGTACCCTGACACCAGAGTACTACCAAAATTCCAACTTCTTAATATTTAATTAAATATATATATAATATAAGAAAAATATATATAAACAGAATAAAATAACATAAATATTATAAAATAAATATAATATATTATAGATATATTTTATCACCGTAAGTATATTATACCTATATAACATACTATAATATATAATCATATATATATAGTATGAGTATATGCTATAATATAATTATATATGAAAGTACTTGTGGAAGACTCTAAATCCGTATCCTCAAATCGGATATGAGTTGCAAAAAAACACATTCCCGCATACAAAAATCCTAACAGCAGACAAATAAAACGAGCAAGGCGCACCAACACTGCAGAACAAAACATCATGAAACAAACGCACATATCCTAACATATTCCGTCATTCCAAGGACAACAAATATGCAAAAAACCACATAAATAAACCACATGGGCTATAATGCATATAGTCATTTGATTTATTAATTAATAAAAACAAGCCAATATAATTATAGACATGAGAGATTGAATACATTTCAAGAATAATCAATAATAATAATAATATAATAATAATAAATAAATAATAATCCAAATAATAAAAATAAAATAAAATAAAAATAATTAATTAATAAATAAATAAATAAACATAAAAATAAAAATAATAATAATAATAATATAATAATTATTCTAAAAAAATCGACAATACTCGACACGACTACCGAACATAACCCCAAAATACCAGGAATTTTCGACCCCGACTCCGACCGACTCCACTTGACACAGAAACTTGTCGAACCGAGACTAAACACTGACTACCGACCTCCACTTGCACAGACAAACCACGATGAAAAACAAAACCATATTCGAACTACCGACTCAGCACTTCCGACTCCTGGGAAAAACATCTGCAAACGACTCAACGATCTCAGGAACCCACGACTAGACTCCGACTCCGAGCAAAAACTGAATTAATAATACATTAGAATAATACAAATATAAACATAACCTACCTAAACATCATCATATAATAATCGTATAACTTTAAACATAATAACTTAATATATACCCTATAAGTATAAACAATAAAATTCTACCCGTACCATATAAAACTATAAAATAGTACAAAAATATTCTACAATGTTATAACATGCAATAACACCTATAAGATAAAACTCAAAAATAAAAAAAAAATAATCAGAAATAAATAACAATTAACAGAAAAAACAATAAAAACAAAATAAAAATTAATTCAAAGAAAAAATATATATATAATAACTAAATAATAACTATATATATCACAATAAACAGAATATTAATATAAATATAAAAATAATAAAAAAAGTGAAAAAAACTATAAAAAAATACAATTAATAAATATTATATAAAACATATGAAAAAAATACTGATCAAAAATCGATAAATAAACGTATATTAATAATAATATGCTTATATTTATATTATATTTATTTATTACATACATATTATATACCTTAATAATATATCACTAATATATAATTCATATAATTGTTTATAATAATATTCAATAATATATATATATAATAATAACATTATACCATATAATATACATATTAAATAAGTGTGCTGGTGTGTATGTGTGTGTGATGGTTGTTGTGTGTGATGTGTAAGAACATTGAGAGAGCGAAAGGGTGCAAAAAAAGTAGTGAAGAGTAAAGTGTGAAGAATGAAGAGGAAGATAGCAAATCTAATTCCTTTATTAAATTGGATCCCTAAGATGAAAATTTTTAACTTTCATGAAAAAACTAACTGTTAATAAATAGGTTATAAATATTGCATACCCTTATGTGATTTATTTAGGTTTAAGACAATTAAGCATTTTTTAAATAAATAAAATTAATTATATCCTTTTAATGCATTTTGTTAGAGATGCAGGTAAGACGGAACCTAATAATTAGGCGAAAGAGAATATCCAAGCCAAACGGAATTACAAGCACCTCAAAATAAACACCACACGGTTTCTCAGCTATTAAATAGTAAGAAGATATTTGAACGAGGCAGATGATTTATTAATACGCCCATTTGCACGATAATAAACACATTGCGGATACATACCTCGAACGTTAACATAATCAAACTAGTCTCAAAACGATGACGAAAATGGTCAAAAATTAATTGACCTTTAAATCATAATCCGAATTGCAACAAAGAGGAAAGTGTTACTCGAAGAAGCGGTATAATCAGAAAAAAGATAAAAGAAAAAGTAATAGTCAAGTTAAAAATTCCAGGTTGTTGAACTGAAAACTGATGGTTCAAGTTTATGCTAACAAACTGTTTGTAGAAACCGCACTATGAAATAATACCATTACCATGCTGGAGGTAAATTACTATATCGATCTCTTTCCTATTTATATCATTATTAAAAAACATACCTTGAATTTTAAGAAAATATTATCATAAAAAACTTTTAGTCTTTATGTTAAAGAGTCGATATTAAAAACCTTAAAATTAAAAATGATACTGAATTGATTTATCAATAAATAAAAGCATTTTGGACCTTACCAAATGTAGGAATTTTTAAAATTATTAATTAATTCAATAAAATCACAAAATAAATGATGTTACAGTAATGCTGGCATCTTCTCTGCTCACTCACTCATCTGCTCCACTTACTCTCTCCCTCCACTACTCATAACTCTCGTCTAACTTCATCTAACCTTCTGTAAGGAAAATAACATGATCTCTCTATTTCCATCTATCTCTGACTTCTCATCTACATCTCTCCTCAATCTGTCTCTCTCTCTCTATCTCTCTCTCTCTCCATTCTCTGATCCTCCAATAAATGGATCTATAGAAATTAACGCAATAGAAATGTAACTTCAATTCATTCAATTCTTTCCATTATATTTTGGAATAAGATAGATATTATGTAACTTCGCAAACTTATAACAAACAGAACAAATATATTTTGAACTAAAGAACTACTACTGAAATCTATGTTAGCAGATGAATGACACTCCTCAGGGCCTCTCGTCAGAACAGGTAATACAAAACTAACAAACATTATTGAACCACTTAATTTTTTGAAAGTATATATATTAAAGAAGGAGTATAGTATTAGTTCCGTATAACTTAATATGAGACAGGAGGAATGAATAAAAAAAAAAAAGAAAAAAAGAAATTTAATGTTATTTGATGTGATACAACGTATAAGATGCAGTCAATCAACCATTTATTTAACCAAAAGGATCAAAAAAATAGTTACTCATAATTGCTGAAAGAAGTATTGCCTATATTGATTTGATATTTTGACATATAAATACAGTAGTTTTTATTTCCCAAACCTAATATTTCCTGAACATAACAATCTATATCTAAAAAAAATATCCATTTTTACTTTTTGCAATATAGACTTAACTTAGACGTCTCAATTATATTAAAAATCTCTCCATAATAATTAAATTTAATTGACTGGATGTATCTCTGCATATATCTCTATTAGGGATACTACATCTGACCAAATTCACATAAATAAAAGGCCAATAGCTAACATATTAGGGAGCAGAGACAAAATACACTTTAAATTAAATTATACATATTATATCCGTATTTTCTATTATTTTCCGATAATAATAAATTTATATTTATAAAGCTATAATATATTATAAAAATACGTTACAAATATATTATAAATACATAGTAGTAATAATAAGTAATAATATATATAAATAACTAATAGATTACTAAATTATGACCAATATAATATTAGGAATTTTTGTAGTAATAATACCAAGAAGTAAAATTCATCTTTATGAAATATTTATATGTATATTTTAATCAAATATATTTAGCTTAGAAAGATTTTTTAGTTCCTTTTGTATTAAAATTTAAGACAAACACAGTTATATATATACAATATTATCAGATATTAAATTCATATATTACTCATTATTATAAATAATAAAGATAATAGAAGTATATTTTTAATAATTATTTATAAACAACACAAAAAAATAATAAGATAATAAATCATATATTATAACTGATAATAATGTAATAATTTTTATATAATCTAATAATATATATAATTATTATATATATACGAGTACCCATACTAACTAGTAGATCTATCAAATATATAGATACGGGATTAAAGAGAACTAGCATAATGATACTACTTATATATTAATATAAAAATATATGTTATCTAACTAAGGCTTCTATTATTACTTATATTCCAAAAATAATATTATATAAAAAAATATAAAAAAAAAATATATATAAATATTAGTGATAGCATCTACTCCAGCATTCCGCATCCGCGGACCTATTCTCGCACATTATTAAAAAGATCCGGCAAATCCGCATCCCAACAATCACGCGCTCTTTTGCCCTCGTGAGATAAGAGTAGTTGCAGCGGATGTTTATTGTCGAAGATATTGATAAATTTATGGACAACTAAAAAATTGAAAAAAAATACAAAGAGAATCTGAAATGGAGAATTGGAGATTGTAATAAAGGGTTGAAGGCAATTCAAAAACGGACTGATACTAAGTGTCCTTAATAAGTTAGATGTAATATAACAATAGCAACCATTTCAAAACTCGGCTTGCGAAAGATATACATTCAATGATTTGAAAGAAAGTTGTTGGCTTCAAAAGAAAACTTCATGTTACTTTCGTACTCGAGATCAGTTCGCAAATTCCAAAAAAATTAACATCTTATTACTATTTGGAAAATGATAATCAAAATAACAGAATGACATTTAGATATTAAAATAAACAAATGAAAGACAATTCAACGAGTAACATAAAAAAACATCAGCTAACACGGGTTTTGCTGTCAGGCTGGGCATGAATTGCATATACTCAAGCCATTTATTCTATCAAACGCTAAGGAGAACATATTTGAACCATCTTCAAACTAAAATGATGAGAAATCGTGAATGTTTTAAAGAAAAAGAAAAATTAACATGAAAAGATGTAATTAGACATTAAATAAACAGGCTATAAAAATTATAGTGAGGAGTAGTCCGGATGACAAAAGTAAATAAACTTATTCTATTAAACATTTTTTGCTCACAATAATTCTAGTCCCTACATCCAAATCATAACTCCGTTATAAAGCAACGGTTTTTTTTTATTTATAAATATGATAATGATATATAGAACAAGCTAATATTCAGGTACTTTGAGAATTTAAAGTTGAAAACATACATTGAAAAACACAAACACATTATATACATTCGACCACACTAAAAGGGAAAAAAAAAAAAACAAAATCTACCGATAAACAACCAACACCTTCTACACAAGTTAATATCAATAACACATCATGAAGGAAATTTTCCTACAGATCAGAAGTTAGTGATGAAGAGAAACAACACGGAGATTACCAAAAAGAAACTCGATAGTCGCAAACTGCGATTGAACAAAAAACCAGATCCAATCCCACAGAGAAAAATGATTAGAATCTCAATAATGATGATCAATCTGTTGCGAATGGAAGTTTAATCAAAAGTTTACCCACGCCTATGAGCTAAACTTGCAAGGAAAACTCATCATCGTAACGGTGCAGATAATATAATCCAATCATTAAAAGCATAAGGAGTTGAGATATTAGAACCAACATCTTACGCAATCCTATGATAAAGGTTCATCCGGCAAGAATTCTACAGTTTCCAGTAGGTGATGAAGAAACGACACCACGGCAAAAATATCAAACAGAACAGTGACAGAAAATGATTGAAACTTCCTATTACCAAGAAAAAAACGACTACTACATAATCAACATGAATCGATTCCCTATCAGTTGGTGGCTCGTTAATTTAAGCAAATGCAAAAGGTAACCGCACTACCCACGCCGGTTAAGATAAAATAATGCAAAAAATACCTTGCCCTGTAACATCCAACTAAGTCTTGTGCTCCAAGTGAGAGAGTTACATATGTTAGCAATAGCCTGCCTGGCAATATATGAATGAAAAGAAAGAAGAAACGACTAACATCAGAGAGAAGGTGAAAAAAAAATGATGTCTTCTCAAGACCAAACAAATTATTGAATTTCAATAACTAATGCGCTAAACAAGAGTAAAGTATTAAATGTAAATCGTGTCACAAAAATTCTCATAAACGGTCTGTAGATATAGGCGGAAAGAGCGATATGATGGGGTACGCATTTGAGTATCGTGGTCCCTGATCCCGAACCCTCCAACCAACACACCCACCCAGCAGCAAAAATACTCCACAATATTAATAATCCGTGGATAAAATAGAACGCATCAACACAACCCTCACCGACTAAATATACAAAAATATATAGCATACAAACAAGCTCACTATATATCATATACACAATAAATAAATTACATATAAAAATAATACTAAAACCTGATATACTTATACTAACTCACGTACCTAACATCACAAATAAAATAACCTAAATACCCCTATATACTACTACCCACAATAGACTATACCCAGACTAACGATATAAATATATATTATACAATATATATAAAACTAAATATAAATAGTAAATAAATATAAACAATATGACATACACTACCACTACATATTTATATATAAATACCTACACCCCCATAACTCTAATATAATAGAATCCATATAATATTAACCTTTTAAGATAAAGAACCAAAAATTAATTAAAAATTATATTATAATATAACAAATTAACCACATACACTATATTATTGACACATCCCATCCACGCATAAGACATCCGGATGTTAAATCAACACATCTAGCATACAGCAGATAGACAGCATCACGCAATAACGACAACCAGAAGGATGAGAGAGAAAAAAATGAAATATGCATAAGAATACAACTCCACCCAACATAATATTAAAGCACCTATAATCATCATATATATATACCCCTACCATCCCTACTATATAACACCACCACACTACCATCATATCACTTCACTAATCTCACTCCCCCCTAATAAATACTATAACGACTAACCCTATAATACCCTACTATACCACACACTATCATTACTAATATACTATATCATACCTAACTACGTACTATACCCGTCGCTAAGTCTCCCTCCACTCCGTATACCTAGCGCTTTACAACTACATATAAATATATATAATATAAAACCCTACTTATCACCCCTACTAACATAGTACCAGACATATCTTATATACCTACTATATAGTATACATATACCCTACCCTAACTACCTAATACTTACCATACACGATACGTATACTGTAATTCTATATACTACATACCCTCATAACCTACTAACTACCTACTAATCTACATCACCTATATATATACGTATTATATAACTATCAACACCCCCCTACCCCACCGCCCATCATACCCATATATTCATAACCATAACTACTCAACCCCTACCTACAATCCTACCTATACTACTTCATTCCACATAACAAACAATAAAAAACAAAAAAATAGTGCTTTCATTGAAGCAGCTAAAATGGTATAATAAATTACTGAAACATAGAAATAAATCACAATCAAAAATACAAAAATATGACACACAAAAAAATAAAACACACATACACAAATAAATTAAAATAAAAAAAACCAAAAATAAAAAATAAATGAAAATAAAATCAATAAAAAAAAAAATAAAATAATAAACACATAAAAAAATAAAAAATAAAAAAAAAAAAAAAAACATAATAAACACTTGATAACGCAGTGTAAAAAACGTCACACAAAATAATAAAAAAAATAATAAAAAATACAAAAACATATAAAAACATACCCAACACAAAATAATAAAATAAAAAAACAAAAAACAAAAAAACACAATAATAATAAAAAATAAAATATCAATAATACCATAATCAAGAACAAAACAACAAAAGAATAACTCAATAATAACCAACATAACACATACACACATAAATAAAAAAAAAATAAACACAATAAACAAAACAACATAAAACACGAATATTATAAAAAAAAAAAAAAGAACCATACACAAAAATACAAAACCTCATATTTTACTGCCTGCAACGGTGTACGAAACACACAGCAAAACAAACACATCAAATAATAAAAAAAAAAACAGAACAAAAAAAACAAAATAATAATACTTTAAAACCAAACTAATAAAAATATAACAAAAATAAAATATATATATATATAAAAAAACACTAAAACACACACACTCAATAAATCTCATACAAACACCAATCACACACTAAAAATCAACAAACAAAATAAAAAAAAAATATAATAAAAATAAACTAAACAAAATAATAAAATAAATAATAAAAAAATAAATAAATAAATAAAATAAATAAAAAAATTATATAATAAAATGTGAAAATGTATAAATAAATAAAAGCATCAATAATAATACCCATATAAATAATAAATAATAATAAAAATAAAAATAAATAAAAAACACTAAAAAATAAAAACAACAAACCACTATAAAAGAAAAATAAATGAAAACTAAAAAAAAACCCAAAATAAATAAATAATATAAAAACATTAAAAAACAAAACAAAATCAAATATACATAATAAAAAACAGAAAGACGATAAAAACAATACAAAATAAATAGAAAAGTAAATAAATAATAAACTAAATAATAAACAAAAAAAAAAAACCAATAAATAAAAATAAATAAATAAAAAAAAAAAATAAACATAAAAACAATAAAAACGAATACAAATAAAATAAAAATAAAAAAAAAAAAAAATATACAAAAATAATTAATAAAATTAAATAAAAAAAAAAAAAAAAGAAATTAATGAAACAAAAAAATATAAAAATAATAAAAATATAATATAATTACAAAAAACAAATAAATAATAATAATAAAAATACAAATAATAAAAAATAAAAATATAAATAATAACAATAAACAAAAAACGAAAAAACAAATAACCACACACACACAACACAATAATCAAATACAAAAAACTGGCTAAATTATATAAATATATATAAACAAAAACATAAAAAACAAATAAATGTTAAACATATAAAAAATATAATAAAAACTAAAAGAAAATCAAAAAAAAAAAAATATAATAAATATATATTATAAATAATAAAAATAAATAAAATAAATACAAATAAAAAAAAAAATATAAAATATGAACATAGTAACACAAAATATAATAATATAACAACGATAAACATAACATAAAATAATAAAATAAAAAAAAAAGTATAACAAAAAAAAACAAAAAATAAAAAATAAAAAGACAAAAAAAACCTAAATAATAAAAAGAAGAAAAAAAAAATATAAAATAAAAATAAAAATAAAAAAATATTAAAAATTTTAACAATAAAAAATAATAAAAAAAAAAAAAAATAAATGAAAATAAAATAATAATAATAAAAAAAATAAAAATAAATAAAATAAATAACATAAAAAAAAATATAAAATAATACAAAAAATTTCATGAGGAAAAAAAAAATAATATAATAAAATACTATTAATAAATATAAATGTAAAATAATAATAAAAAAAAATAATTAATAATATTATTAATATAAAAAAAATAAAATATTATAATAAAAATAATAAATAATATAAAACAATAATAATAAACCCATAATAAATAAATAAAAAAATACAAAAAATAAATTAAAATACCATAAGATTACAAAAATATAATAAAATAAATAAAAAAAAAATATAATTATAATATAAAAATAATTAGCAACAATAAAATAATATATATACACAAATAGTATTACAATAAAAAAAACTGCTTTAACAAACATAGATAACAAAATATAAATATATAAATAAAATACAATATAACAATAAAAAATTAAAAATAAAAATAAAATAATAATCAAATAAAAAAAAAAAAAATAAATATAAGATTCATGATAAAATAAATAAAATAAATAAAAAAAAATATATATATAAAAAAAAAAATAGATTATATAATAACTTAAAAAAATAAAATTATATATATCAATAAAATAACTATAATAAAAAAATAAAAAATTATTTATAACAAGATAAAAATATAAGATAATAAATAATACATAATTTAAAAAAATAAATAAAAAAAATATAAAAATAATAAATATTATAAAATTAATAATATGTGATAGAGAAAGCCTTGAGAACCATCAGAATTCAAAACACAAATAAAAAAACATTAAAATATAATTAAAATGATATACAAATGTAAAAATAAGAATAAACAAAATAAAAAAAAAATTAAAAAAATTAAAATTCAAATATAAAAATTAATAAAAAATTTAATATAACTTTATAGAAAAAAATAACTAAAAAAATAGATAAAAAAAAAAAAAAAAAAAAAATAATAAAAAAAAAATAAAGATAAAAAAAAAAAAAATAAAATATACATATATAATATAAAAAAAAATAATATAAATAATAAAAATTAATAAAAATAAAAATATAAAAATACATAAACTAAATAAAAATAAAAAAAAAATAAAATAAAAATATATTAAATAAATATGTAAATATAAATAAAATAAAAAAATAAAATAATCAAAAAATAATAAAAAAAAATAAAAAAACAAATAAAATAAAAAAATAAAAAAAAATAAATTAACAATAATAGTATCAATAACATAATAAAATAAAAGAAATATATGAAAAAAAAAAAAAAAATATAATATAATAATAAAATAAAACTAATATAATAAAATTAATAAAAAAATAAAAAATAAAAAATACAATATAAATAATAAATAATAATATAAATAAAAAAAAAATAAAATAAAAATATATATAAAATTAAAAAAACAAAAAAAAAAAAAAAAAAAAAACAAATAAAATAATAAAAAAAAAAACTAAAAATAAAAAAAAATAATAAGAAAAATAAAATTAAAAATAAAAAGTAATAATAAAAAAAAAAACTGAAATAATGAAATAAAAGAAAAAAAAATAAAAATATATAATAAAAAATATAATAAAAAAATAAAAAAAATAAACAAATAATAAAAAATATAAGAAAAAATAAATAAATAATAAAAAAAATAAATATATAAAATAAAAATATATAAATAAAAAAATAATTAAAAAAATAAAAAAAAAATATGAAAAAAAAAAAAAAAAATAATAAACGAAAAAAAATAATAAAAAATTAAATAATCAAAAATAAAAATAATGATACAAAAGCGAAAAATCAAAAATAAAATATTTATAAAATAAAAAAAAAATAAAAATTATATATCAATAAAAAAACAAATAGAAAAAATATCCAAAAAAATAAAAATAAAAAGATTAGAGGAGGGGAACTATCAAGTACGAAAATATAATGCCGCGAACCTTTATTGACCTTTTATTAGCCCGCGAATTTTTTGGCGCGCATGCTCGAATATTTATATGTAAAACTGACCAATTAAACTTTATTGACAGGACCTTGCACTTCTATATATGGACCTTGACCTTGATCGACCACACCATATTGGAGCTTCACATGCGGTTCATTTCAATGCCCACGTGTATTAATGAGAAACCCCTAATATGAGAACTCCACTAATTTTAAGAGAACCCTAATTTTTTGATTGTAGAACGACCTTACAATTATCCTTTCGCACCTAATATTTTTTGGCTACTTAATTTTTTTCGGTCAATGCCTATACATCTTCTGCAAGCTGGTCGAAGAGAAGCGGATTAACGCCAATACAGTATCTCCGAGTTATAAAACCGTTGGAAGCGTAAGTGCCACTCCTATATTTCTCTATCGCCACTCCGCCTAATTTTGATATCGAACTCATGGGTCGAATTTGTTGCCCACGGCGTGTTTGAATTTTTGACCCTCTCATTATATGAGAGGAGCTCATAGCTCCCTAATCTTTTTGTGATGTTCTTAACTTCTTTCGTACTGCCCTTTAGCTACGCAAAAGCATCTTGAACAGTAATTATACCATGCGGTCAATTTATTGACCACGTTAATTATTTCCATCAATGGGTCTAATTTGACCCAGAAGACAGGTTATTTTTTTGTCCTAATCCTTGAGTGGGCTTAGCCCTCTTTTTATGTCTCATAACCTTTATTCTTTATTCATCAACTGATAATTTTCCACATAATAACTACATCCTTTGGCCCACGCCACATTTTTCTTGCCCACTCGTGTCCACCCATTACATATTTTCCATCGTTCCTAAACTTGAACGCATGTATGGATCTATCCTAACTTGAACACCTACCACGAACACACACCACACCACACTCACACAACACACAACAACACCACACACACACACACTTAAATACACAAATTCACTACTATATCACTTATACACACATTCACTATAGACACTTTTATACACACATTTCACTATGACATCTTACACATCACCCAATAGAACTATGCACTACAATTTACACTAAAATATACACCACGTACCAAAACCCACGATCACAACCTATGGTCTTCCGTGGATGTCAAATTTTTGGCCAACTCCGTATTTATAGTGCACTGTTCGATCCCTAATTTTTCGGGCAAGCCTTTAGTTTTTCGCCCAACATAAACTTTGTAATTCTTACGGAATACAATTTGATGCCTCAGCAATTATTAACAATTGCCCCATACTTTCATGCCTCAACTTTATAAAAATTGGCTCACTCAACCATAAATCGAAGGAAGTAGTTCTAGGGGTTCTGTATCATAATCTAGCGAATGTATTCTAATAGTTTATTAGAAAAAGATGAAGGCCAGGTTGAGTGCCAGCGTGAAATGAATATAATGCACTGAGGACTTCGGAGATGTGCCAAAAGTGAGTGCCATCAATGAGCATTAAGTTCTATTCAAAGATATTCTAAATCTAGTGCCAGAATGTTAGGCCAACGTAGAGGGAAGTAGACCAATAGTAGTGCAAGATGATAGTTATAGTTGCCAACATTCAATTTGCCAAGTGAAGTAGTTGCCACATGAAGTTGCCACTGTAGTCGCCATCTTTTTTCAAAGCCTTTTCTAGCCTCCCCTGAAGCCTAGAATGCAGCCCTAATATGGGTGCTATCGCTCTAGTAAAAGTATAATTGAGGATTCTAGATGGTGATAATATATAACAAGTTGCTAGAATGCTTCTCCTACTATGAGTAGTATTTTTCTAACACTTATACACGCTCAAATGCATATATATTCTAAAGATTACAACAGTTGAGACATGACCGTGCAAACGTTTCCCGGAGTGCGTGTACCTCTGTTAACGCAGCATAGAAACCACCCGTTCGCAGAAACCGCTCACAGAAACCACGCTAAAGTAAGCGCCCTGTCAGAAAATGAACGCAATAAAATTATACCGCGTACCGCCGCCGCCTGTGCTCCGCAGGCGCATAATATTACCCGACCGTATAACCGGCCGCCGCCGTTGCTCGCCCGCAGGGCTCAACATGGCTCGAGTGGTGCTGTCACGTGCTGGCCCGCAAAAAAAAGGCGCATTATTTCCCGCGGCGTACTGCCGCCGCGAGCGTTGCGTCCGCAGACGAAAATTCCCTACAAGAGTGAACGAAAAATATAATATGAACAATTAGCGCTAAACCCTAATTTCAAAGAATCTTCTTTTCTAAATATAGTATCACTATAAGAGTCATACATTTTACATACAACTTAAGTCACGACAAAATCTTTTTCCTATATAACTACATTAGAAATATTCATTTAACATATACACTTTAAAGCAGTAAATCAAAAAAATCACATATGAAGTGTTAAAAGAAGCTAATCATTAGAATGATATTTGTATGCTTTTGTCTTATTTTAGCTTGGTATTGCCATATCTGACGTTTTACTGCTTTAACTCACTACTTTACTGATTCTTTTAACTATCATAATAATTTATTAACTAAATAAAAACCTTAAAGCAGTATCAGTAAATCAATAAGAGGTACTTATGGAACGGCTACGTGATATGTTTTTACTGCTTTACTGTTTTAAATCTCTGCTGCTTTACTGCTTTAACTTTTCTGCTTACTGCTTTACTTCTGTTTTACTTGCTGTTATATATAAAGAAACTACAGTATAGCCTGATTTAGATGTTTACAGTTTGTATTATTAGTTTTCTTTATTAGAGACAATCTATAGCTTTTTATTTTATTTTTCAATATTTTGTGTTAAACATTATTTATTTAATTTGAAACGATTAAAAGAAAATAAAAAACACACAGAATTTGTAAAAAAGTTTGCTATAATTTCTAATTTAATAAAATGTACGAAATTTTTACAATTAAGTAAAAACAATGTACTTTATACTGCTTTACAGCTTTATTAATTCTCAATTATTCATAATATTCAAACTTTTTCTTATGTATAGGGATGTGGAGAAATTTACGTTCCGTAGTCCGGCTACATGTCTTGTAGGACCCATTAAAAAGGCATCATTGTTAGGTAAAACAATATATTAAATTAAATTTACTACAAAGGAAATGAAGAGATCTTTGAAAACAATTAAGCACCTGATTAAAAAATAATTATGTGTGAAAATTATGATGATAATACCTAATGGAAAAAATTTTAGAAAATAAAGAATTATTAACAAGATTGTATTTATTCAATTTTCATTAAGGCATTTAACAATAATTATAGGTTCGCTTGAGACTATACTATGGACTCACAAATTATATGTTATTAGATGATTTTTATATGCAACAAAATTGTGAATTTGGAAAAGCAAGATAGGCTTCACAGATTTTATATTCCAACCATCTAAAAATTTCTCTGTGTGGTTTATTTCATACTACAAGATATTTTTCTTCAAAGCAAGCATATAATGCGAATGGTTTTCTCTTTATTTAAACACACTCCATAAGTATATTACGTTATTTGGCCAGGAAGAATAAGATGACATAGATAAGTCAAATTAATGTAATTTGGGCTACTATATTATTTGCGATTGAAAACTGCAATTATCTTAAAACAGCAACGTTTTCTTAAAAAGTAAATTTATAAAGTACATTAAATTCGATTCAGAGTCTAAGATGTGTGGCATTATAAAAAAAATTAGCACAGAAGTAGCTGCTCATACCTACGTACCCAACATTCTGCTATATGAGATAAACAAATGACTGTATAAAAAGTTTCGAATAAAGGAACTACAGAGTCTATAATAGATATATTAAGTTGCAAAGTATAATTTACCTCTTTAAAAAAAATTTACAAAAAGTTGAACCATTCTGAAAAACGCATAAACTATTAGTGAGTTAATGAGAAATTCTAAAATCCATAGTGTCGTATGTGTGAAACAATCTTGAGTTTAAATGCTGATAAATGTATAAGGAAAATTTCTTCATTCTTAAACTAGGATCCATCAAAGAAGTACTACAGTTCAGATTAATATACAGAATAATCACCATTAAAACAACTCTCCCCTCTCAACTATTTTAAAAAAATTACTTGAAACCAATAAAATCAATATTCACTACCTAGAGAGTATTTTCAGAAATTCTGACAAAATACTCTTCTTTTTTATATACCTATTTTGGCCTTTATTTAGTTCTTCTGTTCTAAATTTTTCAGGTAAATAAATAAGACATATAATGAGAAATAAATTGAGATAATAATAATAATTACACATAAACAAATGCACAGAGAATATCAGTTGAGTTCTGAAGAATTCATCATTTACACACACCTACAATATAATGGCCAGTTTTATTGCCACCTACTTTGGCGAACAAAATCCACAATCACATATATTCATCATTCTCCACAACTTACCTACACAATACTTACACCCCAATGTACATATGACATTAAACCCTTTCATACTATACTAACGCATACAGTTTATGCACCAACAAATCCTTTTATATTGTGAACGATACTCTATTATTCTATTATCCAAGCAGCTAATCTACCCTCCTAAGCTTATATGATCTAAGTAATTGAACGCATAATAACAAAAAAATATAGAAATGAAGTATTAAGAATTAATATTCAGATCAATTAAATCATATTCCATGAGAAACGCACTCCCATTTACCAGGATTGACAATACAAAATAAATTGACAATCTAACGTAATTGTTGTTACAGTTTATCATCCATCGCTATTACATTAAGCTCTGGACTAACTAACAGATTGATGTAAGTAGATAATATAAGGTGCCACATATTCCACAATTGAAATGTATGCGACTCATTAAGCTGTATGCAAACATATAAATTTAAAAATATATACTTGTAGAGGAGAAGATTACTTACCTCACTCAATAGGGAGGATAAACCACCATGGAATAGCTTTTAATTATAGTATATATAAATACTTTTAAGAAGACCAATTTAATACTTAATTGGGAATGTAAGCAGTAGGCAGATCGTTAAATTGATTGATTGATAATAGTAATAAGGATCATAAAATATTTGCTTGGATAACTTGATATGTACTGAATCTCTCATGATAACTATGATGAAAAAGAAAGGTCCACTTGAATATAAAGTGCAATTGTACTGTGAGTAAACAAAGTTTAAACTTTTAATGCTCCTTAGAGAAAATTTTATTAATTAATTCAATTTATAAATACAAACGATTTTAGCCGACTTGTATGTCTACTATTAAAACCCATTACACCGAGAGACCTATAATTGACATCATAAGTCCTCCTCAGGCACTTCAATACGCTTTAGATAAATCTCCACCACGTTAGTTACCAGTAAGGAAAAAATAGAAAGATTAAAGAAAAAGCACTTATATATATATAATAACATATAAGGTAGGTGGTTAACTTAATTAATATGATTGATATTATTCACATATATTTTTTATTTGATAAAGAATGTTAATTAAATAGATAATTTTAATTTAAAAATTATTTTCCTAGTACCTTAATCCAAGATAAAAATAGTAAAGGTCAAGACCAATAAATTGCAATCCCTATATTAATATTATATATATATTTATATATATATAATAATATATTATATATTATATATATTAATAATTTAATATAATATACTATTATATTAATATTAATTATATATATTAATATATATCATTATATTATATTAAAATATATATATAACGTATAATTTGTTAAATAATTACATATATAGATATAACAAATAGTATATGCTAAGTCAGTCGAAGCTGATCGAAGTCTCCGGATATATATATAATATAGTTAAGTTTGATAATTAATTTATTCAATCTTAAGGGAATACCAAATATGTTTTTGTGTTGTAGGTTTCCACTCTAGGTTTGCTAAGGTATCTACTTATAATATATATAGTAGAAAAAAAGAGGTTAGGCAAATATTATTAAAGAGGTAGCCGAAGATGCATTATAATTTACAATCTACATTTAAACCTGTAATAGATAATAAATTATAATACCTATTAACACGGTATAATAAAGACCATATACTCGTGACCTCAAGCTCTTTATAGATGACTATATGCCAGTTAGTAATTTAATACAGGAATAAATAGATGGATTAAATACAGCTTCATATTAAAATATAAGAATACTATTATTCATATATCATATAAATATACTTTTTATACAATTGACGTAATTATTAATTAACTCTATAGTAATACTTATTGATTTTGAAAACCTCATTACAAAACCTTAAAAAGATATAAACAAACTGAGATCATATTTGAAATCAGCAATCAAATGAGTAATCATATAAACAAATATTTTAATTTATATTTTGTAGGTACGGAAGCGAAGCAGATGAACACCAACTGAAATTACATTGATTTGGACAGATCATGGAAATTTAGGTTTTATTCATAACGGGAGCATTCTTTAAGAGAGTTTCAGAAACTAGGTTATTGATTTGGGAAGTATAGCGGTATAAGCATAATATACAATTACATTTTCAGTAAACAAGCAGCTTATAGTTGAAAGATGTAGATAATTACAGTAGTCGTACTATATTTAAAAGAACGCAAAATGCAATCCGGAATATTATTTACGAAAATTGAATCTATTAAATTATATTATGAAATACTGAACGATATTTTCAGCTTGACTTGAATATAACTGATCGTTGAACCACTTAGACTTTACTAAGAAGAAAACTCCTTTAGCAAATGACAAAAACTAGAGGCTATGTAGATCAGATAAGCATGAAAAAAGATGACAAAAATCCCCAAAGTTTTCTCCAAATACCTAGAAGATTCAGGTGGAATCTCGCACAGTCGCAGTTAAGCGATGAATCACAGTATGTAAGTATGCTGCATCTGATCAGAAGCAAGATTCAAGATAAAGGATATTGAAGCTGGTATGACTACGGAGTAGGCTTTTAAAGTTGACAATAGATTCGATCATTGTTCCGGACTTGAATTAGAATTTAAAGTTATAATACGGAGGGATTGAAGATGTCCACCGATGAGTGAAAAATAACTCTATAAATAAACAAATATAGCGTGTATGTTTTCTTATATAACTCGCACCGAAAACTAAATATGTTTAACGGTTCAACCACGAATAATGTAACTCTTTCGTACGAGTTTATAAAATTTTACATTATAACAATTAGCTTACGTGATGAATAAGGTAAAGGAAAATAAACGGGATACGTTCTGGTGAAAAGTGGAGGGCTGGTACTCCCTCTTGCTAAGTTTTAATATATACTCTTTATATTTTTTATATATAATCTCATATAATCAGTTGAAAGATTAACACTAGTAGGAAAGATCAATTCATTCATCAATCACGTATAAAGGTACATCCTTGACTAATCAGGTGATGAAGTTTAGGACCACTATTTGTGTAAATAACTTCTAGACCACGTCATTATACAAGACTCTATGGGATTTAACTCTGCACCATATAATAATAATCTCCTCTAACTCGATAGCTTTATGCTAACGTTGTGTAATGAACTATACAACTTGAATGAGAGGACCATAACGAAAGTAGGATTGTGGAACATGTATTAAATACGGACAATAAAGGCGAATGGGAAAATTCATAAACTCTCTGCTCACAAGTCTAAATATACGTGAAAACCAGATGAAGACAGGTGAGATGTTTATTCAGAAAAAGTATGATTTACTAAACTTTGTATGTTTAGAATTTGGTATGAAACTTATAATTACCAAGGAGATAGATACTCAAGCAAGCATAGTATCTGAAATAAAAAGGAGGCCTACAATATTAACGTTTCGAGAAAATGAAGCTCGAGGACGACGTAAAATAACGGACTCAAGAAGATCATTTGGTGCTAAGGGGTAATACTTCTTCGCACAAAAGAATTTTCTTCTGCTACTCTGGAGCCCTATTTTTAATCACATCATATTGACAGCCACCTTTGTATTTGCTTGTCTCGATGAGACAAGTGTTTTTTTAAACCGACAATCGTAAACGACAAGATTTCTGACGAACCACATCTCCTGTTGCAAAACGGAATTGGCCTGTAGATCCTATCGAGATGCAAAATCTACAGTAGTCCAGCATGAAATAGATACAATTTTAAGATCCAAACAGTAAGGATACCAACCGCAGAAGACTCCAGTGGATTACGTTTTTTACTCGAATGCAAAGAGTACACAAAGGATTTTTTTTTTAAGAGGTGTTTGCAGAACGGAAAACAATATTCAAACGGTTAAATGTTGATAGCTGAGTCTGGATATAGTTCAATGAATATCCCTACTAATGTTGAAGAAGAAGTTATACTTTTTGATGGAGAATAACCCCTGGACTGGACCGTATACACAAATGAACAAAAACGACCACGCAGACCGGGTACTGCATACTTAATACTACCTTACCTCTTAAGTCACCCCACGTTTATGTATGGCCTTATGTATATACATAATGTGATGAAATGAATCATCAATACTTGTAGGTAATTACTTAAAGCTCCATTTATTAAGAGTGGGTTATATTTTCCCCAAGAGCTAGTAACGTATATCAAACATTCCGTCCTATATGTTCATTCATACTATCCCTTGAATAGATT
>JABUQX010080553.1:2500-34627 GCA_015478945.1 Trachelipus rathkii
ACTTAAATAAAAGTTTTAACCACGATATGAATGGGGATTGGCTTGAATCTGTGGACCAAGAAAAAGATTTAGGTATGATTATAAGAAGTAATCTGAAAGTAGCTAATCAGTGTTTGGAAGCAAGGAATAAAGCTAATGAGATGCAAGGTATAATAAATCGCACTATTGTTTACAAGAACAAGGAAATTATAAGTAAGCTGTATGACAGCTATGTTATTCCAGTATTAAGTCTTGTTAACAAGTTTGGACTCCTTATTTAAGAAAAGATATAGATATGCTGGAGAGAATGCAATGTAGAGCAAAAAGGATGATTTCTGGCTTTGAGGGTAAGAGCTATGAAGTTCTAGAAGCTAATGGAGTTGGGATTGTTTACTATAGAAAAACAATTTCTTAGAGGGGACATGATACAATCAAGACCACAAAATATTTACATCTATTGATAATACGGACCCCAATAAATTTTTTATAGTAGACCACGGATAGGAGAACAGTTGACACAATAAGAAAATTAAGAATAATGCATGTAATCTTGATATTACAAAACATTCATTCAGTAGTAGGGTTGCTAATTTTTGGATTGGTTTGCCTCAGGAGATTGTTGAGTGGTGGCTCACACGCAACATTTAAGAAAGGATTGGATATGTATATGAATGGTTTGGGCATCTTATAGTATATTTTGACTAAGCCAAATTGACGGGTATTTAGTTATTTATTAATGTACCATAGCTATAATTTTTGCATTTGGTAGTAGCCTAGTTGGTGAATACTATTGACTATTGATCAGTTGGGCATATTTACTCTAGTTTGACTGGGACAGTCCCAATAGGCTTCTTTCTGTCTCTATGTTTTCTACGCATTCTATAATTTTAGGATTCAAATTTTCATTTTCTGTGAACTCGTACAAGTTATTTGTTCTATTATTATTAAAGGATTTAATTTTGTTGCTTGATATTACTGCTTAGTTTCCTTGTCTTTCAACAATCCTTAACAAAAACATAAGAGTACAATATCAATAAGTAAATTTCATATTTATACCCTATTTTTTTTGGCATAATCTAGAGCAACATTGAGATATCCCATATTTGTAGTATATACCTATATAGTGAGTAATTGAGACTGGAGCTGAATTTGGGCTTGGTTATTAGACTAATGGAGAATGTGATTTGATTGTGAGCTCGATTATAGCCGAAGTGGGTGATAATCGATAGTCGAGAGAGCAGGTTATGTTCTTTTTAGACTAATTTTCCTTCTCCCATAATCCATTCGTTTTCGATCGTGCTTTTTCCTGGCAATTTCAGCGGTAAGCGAAGTAGTTATGTGGAGTGTAACATTCACGTGCTATCAGTATATTTAATAGTCTGAATGTTGATAGTATAATACTTACGACGAGCAAAGACGGGCTTACATACCGAGTGGCTAATTTGGTTTTATACTATTATGTACAAATTTCTGGTTCAAATAATCTTAATATTTTCTGTTTTGTATTTCCTCATCTTATTCGATCTGATGAGTTTAGTAGATATTTACTACCTGATAGGTACTAATTTATTAGGTACTGTTTTTTGTATAATATCAATCACTGGACGATTACTGTATATTATCATTATATTCCTCTTCTCTTATAGGTTATATGCCTTTGTACTTTGATCATTTGATAGTGTTAATGGATCACTTGTAATTACGAATTTTGGTAGGTGGGTGGGATACGGAAGTAATTAACAATACCTATAGAGTTATTGAGGAAGTGTTATGTTAATCTATGATTGTTACCACTTAATTTCTTCATTATGTTTCAATTACTACCTTATGTCACTTACAAGTTTGAAAGCCTTGATGATATATAATTAATCCTATTAGAAAAAGAAGGAAGCCGTTGTATTTATATTGTAGCCCTAAATAGAGGATAGATAATAGTTATTAGATGTGGATCTATATTGAAACTTGCCTCATTACTTGCATTTTCTTAGAACATATGGATCTATTAACTTCTTATTCATGATTGAGCCTCAATATTCATAGCTTTCCGGCGCTTTGAAGGATCATATATTATGAAGTAGTAATAATATATAGTAACATAGGTTTGGCTCAAAGGATAGGTCTGGTTGTTCAGAGAAGCATCTTGTAGACGGTTTCCTTCAGGTCCCTTCAACCCCGGAATAGTGTTTGTCTGTGTAAGTATCAAAAATATTAAAATAATTAAAATAATAATTAAAATAATAATCAAAGCAAGAGAGAGATAATAATTATATTAAAGATTTTATGGAAATATTTTTAAATGTCATAAATTATAAGGCGTAATTAGGAGAGAGAGAGAGAGAGAGAGAGAGAGAGAGAGGAGAGAGAGAGAGAAGAGAAGAGAGAGAGAAAGAGAGAGAGCGATGAGAGAGAGAGAGAAGAGGAGGAAGAGAGAGAACAAGAGGAAGGAGAGAAGAAGGAGAGAGAGGATAGAGAGAAGAGAGAGAGGACAAAGAGTAAGATGGATACACAATTATACGCACATCATTTTATTTAAACACAACGGGGAAACTAGCAAAGAAATTATTTTAAAAAGTGGTGGAAAGTAAGATCCCTTCACATATGATATGTTGACCATACACTACGAATGGGGTTGTTCTTGAGGTTGAATGCGCGCCTCAGGAACTTTAAAACTGACTTTGTCAATTATTAAGTACCAGTAATCAATTATTTGCAACACTACGCCCTGGAGGACCTAATATTTAAAAAGAGTTCTCATGATGAAATTTATAAAAGGAGGGTCAGTTCCCCTTGAGCAGCGTTTCCTAAATATAAACTAATCATCTCTCTCTCTGCTCTCTCTCTCTCTCTTCTCTCTCTTCTCTCTCTCTCTCTGCTTCTCCTCTCTCATCTCTCTCTCTCTCTCTCTCTCTTCTCTCTCTCTAACTCTCTCATTCTAAAACCCAAAAATTATAAATCGTTCATATTTTGAAATCTGCCACCTCTATATATTATCTTGCATTTGTTACATTGTGTACAAATTTTATTCATTATAGATTTTAAATTTTAGCATCTTATTTATTTATTTGCTAATTTTTCTCTTGTATTTGTTAGTTCTTAGATATTTTTACATTGTTTCTGATGAAGTAAAATGATGTCTAATTAAGAAACATGGCTACGTTTTAAGTAGCCTTTAAAGTAAAATTATTCTAATTTAATTATATTGTAATTTTGTAACTTTTGTTTTGAAATATTTTATATAAAGTTTATATAAAGGTTTATATAAAGTATATACTATATATACTATTATATATATATATATATAATATATATATATATATATATTTTTTGTATATATATATATATATATATATATATATAATATATATATATATATATATATATATAGTACAACTTATACATTATATATTATATATATATATATAAATATTATATATATATTATATATATTATTATTATATATATATATATATTATAGTATATATAATATTATATATATTATATTATATATATTATATATAAATATATATATATATATATATAGTATAATATATATAACTATATATTTTATATATTATAGTATATATTATATTTAGTATATATTGAGTCCCTATAATATATATAACTAATATATATAATATAATATATATTATATATATATATATATATAATATATAATATTATAGGTATTAGTATTATGATATATATATATATACTATATATATATATATATATATACTATATATATAGTATATATATAAGGTATGGATATGGGAGTATATAGTTATATAAACTTATCTTCAGGCCCAAATTTAGAGCATGCAGAGAATTTTCTTGAATTATTATAATAGAATCCACAATTGGTTACATCGTGTTTCGCAAGTACGCACAACATGGCGGCACCCATCAACTCTTTAAAATCTTGTTTTGGGTATAAACAGCTGTGCCCAGAATGGGTAAAAATACCTGTAGGGAGGTAGCGTAATCAAGCTCATTAAGTGATAGTCGCACTAGACCACATATAATTCTACTAAAAAGGTCTTACATAAGCTAATAATATTTATTATTTATAATAATAATAATAATAATAATTAAATATTTGCAATGTAAAAATAGTACTAAATTTAATAGTATAATATAATTAATAATGATAATGATATATAATAATAATAATAATATAAGAAATAATAATAATAATAATAATAATAATACATTCAATGAAATAATAATAATAATAATATAATAATATAATAATTAATAATAATATAATAATAGAGGTAAAATATTCATTGATACATACTAATAATAATAAGAAGGATATCATAAGAATAATAAATATAATATATTCATCATATAATAATAAAAATATAAAAATAATAAAATTTTCCATTATCTATGAATGTAATTATGAAATAATAATTAATAATAATAATAATAATAATAATAATAATAATAATAATAATAATAATATATAATAAATAATAATAATAATAATAAAGTTATAATAATAGATAATAATAATAGGAATTATAATAATTATAAATAAAATAAGATTGATTACTACAATAATAATAATAATATAATGATGATAAATAATCAAAATTGGGAAGAAAATATAAGATAATATAATTATAATAATTAATAATAACTAAATTAACATTATAATAATAATAATAATAATTATTATTAATATAATAATAATAATAATAATAATAATAATAATAATAATAATAATAATAATAATAATAATAATAATGATGGAGATTATTATTAATAATAATAATAATAATAATAATAATAATAATAATAATAATAATAATAATAATAATAATAATAATAATAATAATAATAATAATAATAATAATATCTTACCTAAAACAAGAAATGAAATGAAAATTATATTTACTGGAAACATTTTAAATTAGAGCTTAAAATGTCATCATTCATTAAAATTATTCAGAAAATTCAATAAATAAATAAATAAATAAATAGTAGATAAAAATTTAGATAAAAATGATTATTAAAAAGTACAACTCTTTGTTATCTAAATGTTACGCTTTAAATCGCTCATTTTAAATAACAAAGCAATATTCCGAAAAAATAAAAATAAATTCCATAATTGTTAATTGATTCAAATCACATTTAACATAAATAAAAATATAATTTTGACACAAATTTTTTTTTCTATACTTATTTAAGTAACGGTTTTCGAGCACGTGATTAACGGTATTCTGGTGAAGCTCAGAATCAAAATCATTGCGGGGTTTCTTACATATTAATTACGGATTATGATGAACAGAATATTTAAAAATATAAAAGATATCAGTTGCGTTTTGTACTTTTTTCGAATTTGGATATGCTCTAGAGTCTAGATCACTAACATAGTTTAGCTGTGGAATAGATTAATATTGATTATTATGAGTCACTGATAGTAGCTTCACTGATAGGAGGATAGATTAACCAATCATAATGTATTTTATTATATTCTATTATGTGAATTTGTATGCATCCAATAAAATATTTTGCATTACAAAAGCATTCTCGAAAACCAGCGTTCATGTTTGTAAATGATAGTCTTCTCTAGAGAGTTATAAAGTGTGTTTCACTTGCTCTCGGCCCAGATCTTTTACGAAACAACAGTTAATACTGACATCTATATGGAAACCTTCAATGAAATTTGTTAATCAGTTGAATGACGAGGAACCATAATTTAATATAAAAAGTCCAAGCAAACTGGAATCGGCCATTGATTAACGTCGTATAGCAGACGTCATAATGAGCTTCGTACAGCGGCTTTATCATGAGTTAAATTTAGTAAACAAAAGCTTTTATTAGGACCATATTTTCAAAGCACCTTCTGTGTTTATCTTCCAAAAGTCATGAAAGTAAATTAAGAAAAATGTTTAAGTATCAGTATAAAAAGTATTGAAATTCATATTTCTCAAATGTCAAATTATGCACAAAAGTGATTTTAGGATGAGTGACAATTTAAATGGTTTAATTACCTTTAATAATCTTTTCTCCTCGAATCTCAGGGTGTATGATGAAGTGGATATTCGTATTTTGTTGACACTACCATCCTTTTAAACCTGAAATGGAAATTCAAGAATTTTCACTAAAAAAATTTAAACATAACACCATGAGTAACATATTTAAAAATAAAATGAAAACCTTTTAAAGACTGTTGGTATCATAGTCACTGCAGCGTTTGCTGTTAAAAGTGTAACTCCTAAAATCTTACAGAACACCAAGCTCAAATGATTTTATTTACGTGCCACCAAATCCGAGGTACCTGAATCGAAATACTACTCTCGCGTTCTAGAGCTCACTCAGCCTTTTTATCTAATTATGGTTAAGTAAAACGGGTACCAACTTTGGTTCATACTTAATCTCCCTCTCTCTCTCACACACACCCATCGCACAAACACACAGAACGCATTTAACAAAAAATTTTTTGAGTGTATATACAAGAGCGGTGACTGCACAATGTAAGGTGGGGATACACGCGATGAAAGTTCCTTATACCATGAGATGGTTTCCAGATTTGAAGTTGGAGAGCAATGGAAGCGATATATATCGTATTGAAGTTCCACAGAAATACAAATATCATATCGGATGGGAAAACTAAGAGTTTCCGTAAAAAAAATATCAGTATATATATATATATATATATATATAATAATAAATAATATATATATAGTACTATATAATTATACTTATATAAATTATTTAATATATATATATTATTATTTTTATATATATATAATAATTCTTTCTTTCTTCATCTTCCTCTTTAGAAGGCACCCGCATTTGGGGGTATTAGGGTTGCTTGCTTCAAGCATCGGACAAAGAAAATGCACCCCAGTGAGGGAGAACCTATAGACAAAAGTCGAACAGGAATGCCCAAGCCACTTACGCCTCCTCTCTGTACCATTGAATTAGTGATGAACATCGATCATATTTAAGAGAGACACGGAAAATTCCACTAAAGACTATCAACAAAGCAGGCAATATCACTGTCGCATAAAATATTAAAATCGATAATAATTACGCGGACACGACCCGACCCTCACCCTATATGGTAAATATCGTCCAATGTTATAGGTTCATGTCCCTGGACAGTTTGGGGCTACATGCCCCATACAAAACACACCGCCCATTATAACACTCCTATTATGCACCTTTATTCTCCATATTCTGCCAAACTCACATTTACCTCCTTCAGAGCTATTATCGTCATTAACCGACTCGAGTCATTTCTCTCGTCTCCCACGGTCGGTTCCCACATCAATTCTCCGCTCACTATAATCGTTTAACCAAACCGATCTATCATGTTCCTTCTCATTTACTCAAAACTATCTACAACATACCTTTGTCCATTATATATCTCCTGCAAATTTTACCCCTATTCTTCAACCATCAACTACTCTATACGTTACATTCCTCATTAATTTAATCAATTCTATTATTCACACTATAGCTTATGCCCTAAAATTTGATCCATTTTAGAATATCATTGACTTTAGATCTATTATATTAATTATTCCATGACCATAGTGTCCCCGTCCCGCACACAGGTAACACAATTATATTAATATTTATATATTTATATATATTAAATTAATAATATTCTAAATACTATATATTATATTATATATTTAATATAAATAATATATTAATATATATAATAGTATATATCATAAATATATAATAAAATATATAATAATTAATTATATATATAATTATATATTATATATATATATAAATATATATATAATAATTATATATATATGTTTTGTTAACTGTGTTATTGTATAGTAGTGACCCTATGGTCTGGAATAAGAATAAGATCAACCAGTTCAATGAGTTCGAATGGACAATTCCTTAGGGGCCCTTGCTATTTATTTGACTGAATAAAATCCGAAGAATGAACTAGAGGTTGAGTAGGTGTGAAGAAAGGGGTAAACTGAGAGAATAAATGATAGCT
Organism: Trachelipus rathkii; assembly: GCA_015478945.1. NCBI lineage: Eukaryota > Metazoa > Arthropoda > Malacostraca > Isopoda > Trachelipodidae > Trachelipus > Trachelipus rathkii. The sequence goes on from JABUQX010080553.1 coordinate 10,464, forward strand.
ATGTTGAGAACGCTGGTATGGGGTTCATGTGGAAAGGAGAAATGATAGTCGGTTGTTAACCGGATGTATATATGGCGAGTGTGTATTTGTTCTTTTTTTTCTTTTCTTTTATTTTCTTGTTTTTCTTTTTTTTTTTCTAGATCTTAAATTATAATTTCTTTCTCACTAGGTTTATTAGAGGTTATTTTTTTTGTTTATTTTTTTTATTGGAATTATTTAATTGGGGGACCTGAGACCCGCGTAGGGTAACCAGTGATATGAGATTAAAAAGTGGATTAGTAGTCGGTGGAATACGCAATTGTCTGATGGATGAGAAAGTTCTGGATATATGGGTCACTATGGGCTGAGTAATAAGATGGTTTGCATCACATTTTAAAATAGACTATGCGCGCGAGGAGCTTATATGTTATGTTACGGAGGAGACACTGGCTCAGTTACGTACCCACCATAGGCTCTACGATGAACCCTTACATTGACGATTTACCCATAGTGGGAGGATCCGTCGCGTCCCATAATGAAGCTCTAGAGATGGGATTATATTCATGTCGAGTGTGACGATCTTACCAATAATTAATGAAGAGTTACAAAGAAGTGGCTGGTGAATATGGTCTGTTGGACTTATCCTTAATCTGACTTTGTCATGTTCTCCTACTGCTTTTCTTTTCCGATGCTTGTAGCGCTACTTACTCCCAATAAGAGAAAAAAAAGAGAGAAGATGAAAAAAGAAAGAATTACTTTACTTAATAATTTAAATTATATTTAATATAATTATAATTACAATAATATTAATATCATATATAATATATACATATTATATTATCTAATATTATATTATTGAGTTATAACTCACTAATATATATATATATAATATTATATATATATTACGGAAACTCTTAGTTTACATCCGAACACAGTATATAATTTGTATTATCTGTGAATTAACTTCTTAATACATATTAAACATCGAAGCTATTCATTAGCTCCTCCAGCTTCAAACTGGAATACCTTTCTCTTGGTATTATAAACTTTCAATGCGCATGTATCCCCTACACATTACATTGTGGGTCAAAGTGACGTTAGAAGCTCAAGTGTAACATACACTCAAAAAAATTGTTGTTAATGCATATCGTTGTTTGTGTGATAGGGTATGTGTGAGGTTGTGTTAGAGAGAAGAAAGATTTTAAGTAATAATATGAAAGTTGGTACCGTTTATAACTTACCCATAATTGGATAAAAAGGCTGAGTGAGCTCTAGAACGTGAGAGTAGTATTTCGATTCAGGTACCTCGGACTTGGTGGCACGTAATAATTAAACCATTTGACTATTGTGGTTCTGTAAGATTTAGAGTATACAACTTATTAACAACAAAACACTGCAGTGACTATGAGAACGCTGAAGAGCAGTCATTTCAAAAATTGTATTCCATTATTATTAAAGTTTCTCATGATTTTATATTTCTAAATTATTTTAGATGAAAATTCCTTGAATTTCCATTTCAAGGTTTAAAAGATGTAGTGATAACAAAAAATACGAATATCCCATCTAATTCATACTTAGCATACCCTGAAAAGATTAACGAGGAAATAAGTTAGCTCATATAATTACAGACTCACAAGGAATTTTTTTATATATATTATTAAGCTATATAATTAAATGGTAACTTAAACCATTTTAATTGTACTCATACCAAGAGTTTGGAGCGTTCGGGCAATAAGTATGACATTTGAGAAATATGAATTTCAATACTTTTTATACTAATACTTAAACATTTTTCTTAATTTGCTTTCATGACTTTTGGAAAATTCTAAAAATTTTGCTGAAAAAGAAAAATAAATTACAAAAGTAATAGTATCACAGATTAGCATTACTGCTAGTATGGGATAAATGATATTTAAATATGGTTCCTGCGCAGTACTTAACTTATTGTTTTTGGGTCACGCGATAAGTGAAATTAACTATAAATATTATTATTATTACCCTCGGTTTACCACGATTTTTATGAAGTGATTCTGAAACAGTTGAGTCATGGTATGGAAAAAATTTTTAATTTAAATTTTAAGATTTAACAGATAGTTATTAAAATTTATAGAAAATTTCTAACGCTAAATTAAGCTTGATATTTTATGATATTTTTAAAATTTAAATTTGAAGTACTTTTTTTTATTATATTATATTAGAATATTTATTGCAAAACTTGTTTAATAAATAATAAATTAATAAAAACAAAAGTGAAAATATTTATTTTATTTATTTATTTATTAGAAAGGTTTATTTATTTGTTTTATTTATTTATTTTATCATCCCATTCTTTGTTTTTAAATGTTTGTTAAAGGAAATAACGTTTTTTAGATATTTGGAATATATTTTATTATTATTATTATTATTATTATTATTATTATTATTATTATTATTATTATTATTATTATTATTATTATTATTATTATTATTATTATTATATTATGTTATTATATTATTATTATTATTATTTATTATTATTTATTTTATTATTATATTTGATATTTTCATAAGTATGCAATCACATCCGTTAGTATGACTTTCTTTATCCCACCCTCTTAATATTTTAATCTGCAGGCGTTTATGAGTGAGAAAGGTATATTAAAACTGTAGAATATATTAGATATTTAAATTTTAATATATATTATATATATATAATATATTATATTATTATAATTATTTCACACAAACTTATATATTATTAAATTATTATATATATAAATATTATATTATATATATATATTATATATATATAAATAATATAAACTATATTATAATATATAATTATATAATATATTATAAATAATTTCAGCTTGAATAGGCTATTATTATTACGAAAGTTTAGTAATTTTATTTTTATTCGGTACTAAACTAAGTTATTAAAAATAATAGTAAAACATTTGATAAAATTCAATTATAAATAAGAAATTGGGACAATTTAGACTTCAGTTTGAAAACTTTGTGCTCTAGTTTTTATTTTGTTTTTTTTACATATTCAAACAAAATAGTTTAGAAGAATAACTATTACAATTATTTTTCTCGTCATTAGTTAAAATTGTTGTTTTAAGGACAAAAATAGTTGATAGCTAGAAACTTGTTTGCCATTCAGTAGAAAATTTGTTTTAGTGGCACTGAAAAAACATTATTAACAAAACTGTCTGTTATGACCTTTGCTTTTTCAAGACAGTTAATATTATATATATATATATATAAATATATATATAATATATATATATATATAACTTATATAATATACTAAGTTAGAATTGTCTCTTTGTGAAGGAGAAATAATATATAGATTCTTCTTAATCTTTACTATATATATTTATACTTATTTATATTTAGGGTTGAGAAATATAAGCAAAATCCGCACCGCAATATTCTAAAAAGGACACAGATAAAGTTAGGTGGTACTGTATCTGAAAATTTCTACCTACTATATAAATATTTTTAAAGTAAAATTTAAAGGAGAGAAGAGTTTCAGAGAATACAGGTTTGGATAAGATGCAATCTTTGTGTATACTCCATTTCCTTGGTTGTAATATCAATCTCTTGGGTTTTTGTGCAAAAAGAGAAAATTTGTCTATTTTTCAAAATTTTATGAATGTTATTTTTCAGATTTTACATATTACTTATTATTTATGTGCTATTAATTTCATACTGTACTCATTAATATGCATTGTCAGGTTTCGTTCGTGATTCTTCTTATGATACATTCTCTTAATTTTAGAATATTTATTTTTCTCATTTGTTCTTTATGTATTATTCTTATTCTTATTATTTTTCTACTCATTATATGTTTGGTCTCGTATTATATACTTAATCAATATTATTATTTATTAATACCATTCGAAATTGTGTCATTTCCTAATTAGTAATGAAGATCAATTTAATTTATGTATTTAGTTATTTCTTTGAAAATTTTCACAAAATTTGTTTTTGTATTATGTAGAAAATATAGAGTAACGGTAATGTGATTGTTGTGTCTATTTATCACACACATATGAAGGCCTACTACTATTTGATTATAAGTTTACTAGAATTCGTAAGGTTTAAATTTTCGTAAGTGGATGTTCTTTAATTTTTTATATCTGTGGATTTTATTTTATCCACAAGTAGGACCGCAAAAAAAATTTTTTTATTATGAATTAAAGGTACGGAAGATGTGGAAGAGATTAAATTGCTGATGTCGAAGTCCACAATATATTTGTAATACCGGACTTCTTCCGCAGCCTTGCTTTCCATCATCTCACTGACATCAATGTGCGCAATGGAGAGAAGACGGGGATCATCTTAATTGTGAATAAGATACAAGGGCATTATTTTTATGGCTAACTTATTGAAAATCCATTTTTAGAAGATAGTCGAAATGATTGGATGCAAAGGTTTTTGTCAAAAACTAAATGGTATAGAAACAAGTTGAAATTATTAAGCTTTTCCCATTAACAGGAGTAAAAATTCCAAATTTCAAATGGGAAGCGAGTTGGGTTTTCAAGAAAAGTGGTAAAATATAACCCCTTGTCAGTTAATGGTAAAAATATTTCTACAAGTAGCAAATTAAAGATGAAAGTCATCAAGAGTATGATATTACAAAAATTGGTTATGCCATTATAGTAGACAAAGTTTTCTTACTTCTTTAAATGATTATGATTACTTGCAGTAGTCTAAGTTAACTGTTGTACCTTCACCTGGCCGTAAAGTGGACTAAAATAAATTCGCTCAATTGTGGTAAATTATGAAAAGTTTAATACGAGTTGTAAGGTGGGAATTAATTTATAGCAAAATTACAAAATAAAAAACTATCCCTGATTTGAAGGAGCTTAAATTAACATATTAAAACGACTAAATTAAAAACTAAATTAGATACTGATATTCATTTGTAATGTATGTTAAATTTTTGAAATTGTATTTTTTTTTAAATCTTTATAATTTGTGAAATGTTTAATGCATGAGAATAGAGTTGGACGTGGACAGGCGAGAGTTATTGCAGCTGTGATCTGGACATTTCGTAGTAATGTAATCGTTCAATAACATGCATCTCTATTTTGATAAAAGTTCGAAGAAAAAGTTAGGACGATTTTGTAACTAAATTATTTTTTTAATTTATTTGGCTGAGCTGAAAATTGAAAGGATTGAAATACGAAGAAAATCATGGTACGTGTGTTCAGAACTTACCATATTTATTCTGGTGGTTTGGCTCAATTATTACAACCGTTTTGTACTAGAAATGAGTTGTAAATGATGAATATAAATAATAAACAGTTAAAAATAAAGACTACTTAATACTGGGGTGTAAACTCATTAAATGTGAATAAGTAGAATTGGGTGAAGAGAGATAACCAAGTCAATTCATATTCACAGTAATAAACAAAAGCAAAAAGTTGAATTGAATTTTTTTTTTTTTAAGCAAATTTTAAGGAGAAAATTCTTAGAATTAAGTTGTAGTAGGAATACTCCTATCATTCTCTTAAACAGAAGTTTACATTATTTAATATGAAAAACAATATTTCAATTTAAATGTCGATGTCAAAGATTTATTTCAAATATATAAAACGTTCTGCTATTTGGGAAATCAATAATTGTATGAGTTATATAGCAATATGGGCATTTGTACCCGAAATCGACATTAGAAAATTTGTCACTCTAAAGGAACTGTACATTATTAGCATCAGTTATTTCCTTATTGATTTTGCAAACTAAATATATATTTTCGTTATGTAAGTGTTTTGTAGTTTGGTTATTATAAGTTCCTTAAAACACCAAGATATAAATAACGGAATTCTAAAAACGTTAAGATGAAAAAAAAATTCACCGCTATAGTTTAATTACATTTGTGAGACAATAAAGTAAAAAATTGTGGAAAGTATAAGAAAAATATAAATAATGAAATATTAGAATCGCAATACAATAGTTCTGATGCTGCATAAAGCTTTGAAAAGTGCAAAAAATGTCAAAGACCTTTAAAGAATGTATTTAAGAACTCTATAATCTGCAAAATATCTAACCTTTATGAGCGAGTTAGTCAATTTTAAAATAACTTTATTTAAAAGAAGAAAAAAATCTTTAGCATCTACGTTTATTATTTAAGAAAAAAATCTTTAGCATCTACGTTTATTATTTATGAATCAAAAGATTAAAGTTGGAGATTTTTAGAATAGATAAAAAATTTGCCGATTTGGAACTGGTAATTTTAGAAAGTGAAACGTAGTCTTGTAAAATGTAGAGGCTGATTTGGGGCTTGTAGTGTGATGGTAATTGCATTGAAAAGCAAAACGAAACTCTTTACACTGTAATACATTCATTTGAACATTTGTGTTGTTAGTCTATATTGGATACAATGATGTACATGAGCTCCAGAAAAAAAACGGATTAGAGGATTACTGGCAACTAGTAGAATATGGAACATTGTGAACTGTGTTGTACGGTAAATAAATATAAAAATATTTAGGAAGTATAATTTTTCAGTTGGACGAAGACCGCTTTAATAAAGTAATTCAAATTTACTGGTACGTATCCTTAAAGGCTCTTTATTTGTACTAGAACTGTTGCAAATACGCGCTAATCACATTAAAGATAAAACTTGTCATAAAAGTTATAACTTCATTTCAAAGTTCGGGTTGGTCTAAAACCTGATTTCAAAATGCTTAATTAGGAACAATATGATAGAACATTAACAGGAGAACTTTGTCCTGTAAGCACCCCTTTTTATTATATTTTAGTACGATTATTGTATCGACCAGGCTAAAATGGAAATTGCTTCAATCACAAAAGAGCCACATTAAGTTCTTTACAAGAGAAATCTTAAAACTATTTTTCAGCCAGGTGGATCTAAATATAATTTTATCCATGATAGTCGTTCGAAGCGATAGAAAACAGCAGGAAATAAATATAAAAAAATCTTTAAACGTTCTCGGGTAGTAATAAAAGTTCAGGTTACGCGACTCTAGTTCTACATCTCCTCACTCTCTCATCTCTCATCATCTCTCGTCTCTCTCTCATCTCTCTTCCTCTCTCTCTCTCCTCTCTCCCTCCTTCCTCCATCATCTCCTTCACCTGCCTCTCTCTTCTCTCTCTCTCTCCCATTATTATGTCTCTTAATTTGCATTATCCGAAGGATAACCAATACCATTTTCATCCTCTGAACTCTCACCTCTACGTCTCTTACGGTTTGAATGTCGTCTATATTATATCATATTATATTTATTATACATCCTTATATTCTATACTACAATATCTATATCTTATCATCCTCTCTACTCTCTCTAATGACTTTACTCTTTCTCTCTTCATTCGATATCTCTATTATATTCTTCTACATATGTATCTGTGCTTTTGAGCTTATTTCATCACTTTCATTCTACAGACTTTGAACACTCGTCATCTTTCGATGTTTCCCTCGATTCTGTATCTCACCAATGTATCTAATCACTTTTTCGATATCATCTTCTAATACATGTTTCCCTCCTACTTCCATTACTTTTTTTCTCTCTATCTCTCAATTATTCGATAATTTTCTCACTCATCTTCTTCTTCTCTCTCTCTCTCTCTCTCTCTCTCTCTCTCTCTCTCTCTCTCTCTCTCTCTCTCTCTCTCTCTCTCTCTCTCTCTCTCTCCCTCTCTTCTCTCTTTCTCTCTCTCTCTCTTCTCTCTCTCTCTCTCTCTCTCTCTCTCTCTCTCTCCTTCGTTTTACTGTTTTACTGGTATGAAAGACAGCTTTAATTTGTCTGCTTGAACTTCTTATACACCTTTTGTTAGTGGTGAATCGAACATGGAATTGGGGGATAAGAAAACGCCGGCAAATATAGACATAAAAATGACGCCCTATTTAATTGTTTGATTTTGTTTCTTGGGTATTGAAAAAGATGAAGAATACAAATTGTCAAATTCATAGTGGGACTAGAGAAGATTTTCTCTGTAGTTTCAAAAGTTTTTGAGTTCCTGTGATTATTGGTTTTGTTTTTGTTTAATTTAGTAAATATTAATGGGCATTTATAGAAATGAGTAAAAAAGAAGATGGAGCGGTTAATAAGGTCCTTAATTATATGAAGCAACAAAATCGTCCATATAGCGTAAATGATATTTTTCTCAACTTGCACAAGGAGGTTGGAAAAACTGCTGTACAAAAAGCTCTCGATTCCTTAGTAGAAGTAAGTGTTTAAATTTTTTGCAATTTAAAATAAGAACAAAATCAAAAACTTTAAATAACTATATTTAGCTTATCAAGGTCTGTTTTATCCTAGCCCCAAACATGCATTTCAAATTCAAAGATTACTACACACGAGCCCGCGAAAAAAAAAAAAAAAAAAAAAAAAAAAAAAAAAAAAAAAAATTGTTTCTACAGTAGATTTTTTAATTGACATTTAGTTTTTATTTAAAATATAAACTGGAAATGTTTTCATATTGAAAAAATTCAAGAAACCTTGAAATAGAGTATAGGAAAAGCAAATTAATTGTTAAAATATACTTGAAGCAATATTTCAATATCACTTATATAAGGCAAAATTTTATGAATATATATTTGATATTTTAATAATTTAGCAATAATGTTATTTAACTTACTTTTTAATATTTTTCCTCTTTAGCTTAAAATTAATAAAAAATACCTATATTTTTAAGTTTCTATTCTAGAGTTTATTAATAAAAATTGCCAGCTTTAGAAACTATGCTATATAATAATAATAATAATTAAAAAAAAATAAAATATAGTACAATAAATAGATCTGCAGGTGAAACCAAAGCCTTATGTTTTAAAATGATGGAATACGAGTTAAATTCACAAAAAAAAAATTTAACAATTCCTCTGCCCTTAGGTCTATAGCAATACCAAAATTTTTACAGAGAATGATATAAACTCAGTTTTGTGGGTACTAATACCAATGTTTTATATGTACTTGGTATTGATTTGGTAAGCCTATTCTTATTACTAGTATTTTTTTAATTGACCCAACATTTAAATAATTGTCTAATACTAATGCCAAGTAGCCCTGATGCTTCTTAGGAAATGCTGATACAGAGTACTGATACTTTGTGCTCTTTTATATATATATATATATATATGTAATATATATATATATATAGTATATAGTTAATATAGATATATATATATATATTATATATATAATATTATATATATATATATATATATATATATCGGTAATTGTTACCCAGAGGGGTTATCACTCCAGATTTTTATGAAAATACACAGGACATACTCTACAAAAATAAATCAGAAAGAGATAGTGAAACATGCAAAGATCGTCGCACATTAGGAAAATAGTTACCAGCCCCTCTCAAGTTGTAAAAAAACCCATAGGAATGTTTCCTTATGTAAAAAAGAAAAAAAAAAAATGTATTTTTTGAAAATCGACAGGATATCCTCTAAAAAAATAATAATAAAAGCAATAGCTGAAACAAAAATCGCAGTTCTCTTAAGGAAAAAAAACAGTTTTACAAGCCTCTGAAAGGGTTAAAATTTTCCATATACTTTCTTATAAATAAAAAATTTAGTGCGGCTAGTGCTCGTTTAGCGCCATCCTAGTTCAGGTTATTGCATAAGATTTTGTTTAATCTTACATAGATTTCTTGTGTATCTACCTAACAGAAACTTATTCATAACCTGACTTAGGGGCCTGGGAAAATGAGACCTAACCTGGACGATTCATAATTGCGAAAGGTCTATGCGCGATTTTAACAACGTTTGAGAAGGCTTGTAACTTTTTTTTCCTAAAGAGCACACATATTTTCTTTCCACCTATTTCTCTTATATTTTTTTAGAGTATAATCTGTGATTTTCATATAAAAAAATCGGGGTGAAGCAGAGAACCCTCTGTCTGTAATAGATTACCAATTATAAGCTATTTATATATATATATATACAATATTAATATATAATATATTATATTATATATATATATATAATATATATAATATATATAATATATATATATAATATATAATAGATGTCTATAGATAAAAATTTTAAAGATTTTTTTAAAATTTAAAGAATATTTAAAACTATATATAAATTTAGTGCAGATAACTTTAACCCACTTAAGTATAACCTTCGTCTCCCGCACTTTCCCCTAAATGCACTTTTTGGAATTTTTTTTCTGAAATCAAGGCCATAATAGTAGGGAATAAGCACCACAAAAAAAAGTAAGTAATCTAATAATAAATAGTTTATTAAAGTTTGAATAAAGGCTCATTCAGCACTCACCTTGGAGGGGGAATACGACCACAATTGAGGGCGTGCGAATCTGGCCAGTCTTGTTTATAAATTCTCATTCTATGTATATAAATTCAATTTTATATTTTAAATTTTACATTTTTAAATTTTAATTTTTTAAATTTATAAATAAAAAATAAGCTAATGACATGAGCAAAAAAAATTCATTTAGATCATATTTCAACAACTTGCCATATAATATATATTATATATAATATATATATAATATATATATATATATATATATAGATATATATATAATAACTATATTATAATATATATATATATATATATATATATATATATATATATATTTAAATCGATAGATTTTCTTTTATTTTGTTAATGACATGATGGTATTAGGTTCAGCTACTAGGAAGTATCTTCATTTCCACAATGGAGAGCTTCAACAGTCAATCTAATTCGACTGGTTTTGTTAATGATCAAGAATTATACTTTAATCTTTGAGAACAAGTCAAAAATAAGTTTGCTTTACCAAGCAATACTTTTATAAATTGCAATAGAATTGTTCTCTTTGATCCCAAGTTCTTATACCTAAAATATTTTAAAGAGTACAATATTAAACATTTAAATCCAAGTTAAGTGTTGTTAAATTATTATACATGAATTATTTGTGAAGCTATTTACACAATTTCCTTCTTCTGCTTGGTTAAATGAGAGGGGATCGTTTACAGGACATCTTGGGAAGACAATTCAATTGCTTTTGTTAACTAAAAAATTTAACAACATGTCTATGATCATTTAACTAGTGAATATAAAGCTTCCTCATCTGCTTATGCAGAAACCTAAAGATATGGATCAGAAAACCAAAGTGCAAAACCAACTGCAGAGAACAAAAAAAATATTACAGTGGAGGTTATTCCATTAAAAGATTATATGTAATTTTAGAATAATAATAAAAAAAAAGATACAGAATACGATTTTGAGGGACTCTACTTTCCATGTCAACAGTATCTGATGTAGTTTATTCTAGTTGAGCCTGTATTTTTCCATTTTGCTAATTGAATATGGTAGGAGGAAAACTTTCTAGAATACTTACTACATGGCAAATTATTACATTATATATATATATATATATATATATATATATCATATATCTTCTATATATTTAAATATATTATATATTTATATATAAACCTATAAAATATCTATATATATATATATATAATATATATTATATATATATATATTATATATATATATATAATATACATAATATATATATACTATTACTATATATATATTATATACAAATAATATCTGTAAAATAATTTAATATAGGGTTTATAATTATTTATATTAATATATATATATTATATATATATAATATATATATATCCCTTCCCCCTATAATTTAAAATCTTTAAATTATTATTATTTAATTATTATTACTATTATTATTAGCAATACAAGAGACTTTTACAGCCATACACAACCATTATTCAAAAACCCTAAAGCACAATACTGCCAGTTTAAAGACTTATAAAATATAATCATCCTGAAAGACCGAACATACAAATTACCATCCACCAATCGGCAATGTGTTTTCTTGCTAGCCAAATTTTCATTCAAACCATAATTAGGCGTGCAAATCATAATAACCTAAGAAATAATACTTACATAAACCCTCCCTTCTGTAGAGACTAAAAAAAAGCCAATCAAAGCGTCAGCTACAAAGCAGCTAAACTTTACAAGTGAATGCCACAAGACATTCATATCAATTATCTACCAAAATTTTCATTTTCTTTTTTAACTAAAAATTAAAAAGTTATTATCTAAATAAATAATTAATAAATAAAACTTACTCAGGGATTGAACCTACGTTATATCTAGCTACTACCATTACCATTCATTGATTATCTATTCATTATATTATTATTATTATTATTATTTTATTATTATCGATTATTATTCTTATTATTACTTATTGATTATTATTTTATTATTTATTATTATTATTATTATTACTTATTATTTTATTAATTATTACTTATTATATTATTTATCTATTATATTCATTATTACTATTATATTATTATTATTATTTATTACCTTCATGCGCATAAAAATCATTACGTTCTACTTATTATTATACTATCCTGCATTTTGTCTATTGTTGTGTAGCGTATCTGTGTGGAAGCTATTAAAATTCTATTGAACATGCCGTGGGTTTAGCTGAAATTATGACTGCGATTGTGGATCACATATTGTCCGTATCTGTCTGTAGTAGTTGTTCCCGTTTATTATTATAATATGGATAACTGTATGTAATGTTTAAAGAAAATTCCTCATACAATATTATTATTATCCTATTATCTACTATTCATTATTATTTATATTACTATCGTCATATATACCATTAGTACTTATTATTATTATTTCAAACTATTCATGATTTTCTTATATATTATGAAGGTAGTATTCATCATTGTATTTTATTTAGCAATTATTACTTCATTATCTATTATTAATTATTATTCATTATTATTATATTATACTTATTATTATCTATGATTTTATTATTCTCATTATTAATTATAATTTAGTTTTTATAAAACAGTATTAGCATTATTATTATTATTCATTATCACTTATTATTATTTATTATACTTACACCCTGTCTCTAATTTACATTTTTAATTAATATATTATATTACATTATTATTATTCTTATAGTTAATATGTACTGTAATTATTATTTTCCTCATTGTTAAACTTGTCCCTAATATTTCATCAACATATTATTATTGATATTATTACTTATATATTGAGTGCTTATTATTTTGCTTAATAATTATGTATTCTAATGCTCATCACATACTTCGTTCTTTGGGATTACATTAAGCCTCACATCCTTAAACCCCAATTACTTAAATTTAATCATACCTTTACATTATTTTGGGGCTCACTATAGGGACACCAGCATTCGTGTTGCAATTTAGTAGCCCTCTCTCAGAAAATGTTTATACCATTAAGTTTTGTATTCACAAGTAACATATTCGTTAATAATTTAAACTTAATAATTGTATATTGTTATTTTCTGAAAGCAATGTATTTTCAATTCATATTATCTTATTATTTATTTATTATTATTATTATTATTATTATTATTATTATTATTATTATTATTATTATTATTATTATTATTATTATTATTATTATTATTATATTTTGGTTTACCTTATATATATCTTTTAAAAGTTCTTTAAGTTGGTTTTCATCATCATCTGAGTCCATCTAATAAATCATTCCTCATTTCCTTTCAAATATTTTAGTTTTTTTAAATTCAACCATGTTAAAAGGTTCCTCAGTCAGGCATCTTCAAATCATATATTATTTGTTTATTTTTGGTACAATAGATTAACCTTATTTTTTTAATAGATCTATGCAATTATAGATCCTACATTGTGTATGCCTTGAAAACTGTAATGTTGCAAATTACTTTTAAAAGGTAAAAAAAAAAAAAAGTCATTAAAACGATAGCCTACAAAGGTCGTTATACTGTGGAACAATATAAAACTAATATTGTGCTCAATCACTGCAGTTATATAGAATATTATTTGCTTAGGATGTTTACTGTCAAATTAAAACATGAATTTCTTATGGAGTCATGCTTTTTAAGTTCTAATCTACAAATATAGATTGAGAAGCGAAACTAAATCGTCAACCAAATATTTATTTTGAGTTCTAAATGTTCTAATATTATTTCAGATCACCAAAATGGTTTGCAAAAGAAACTGAATGAATTAAAATAATATTATCTTCATTTCCTTTCAGAATGGCTTCACTGTAAAGAAGAAGAGTGTATGGGAAACAAAAGGTCTATGTAATCACTCAGGAAGACCAACGCTTACCCAGCCATTGGAAGATGGAAAAGCTTAACAAGCTTGATGCCCAAATAATGAACGTAACTGAAGATTTTGAAAATAAAAAACAATAATTAAGTAAACATGACTTTAGAGCTTAAAGAAGAAGGAAACCGTTCGGGAAGTAGCGACAACTGAAAGGAGCTGAAAGCTCTCACAAAGCAAGTAAGAACGCCTAAGTTATTTCTTAAACATTCATAAAACAACAGATAGATTTATTATCTCTGCTGAGTCTTTTAGTTATTAGGTTATTTACATAATTTCATTTTGGTCCTTATGGTAAAAATTTTGTTCCGCTATGATGGTTAAATGAAGAAGGTATGTTTACCAGTGATCAACCGATTTAGATTTAAGCCCAACAAGGACATCCATTATTCTCCAAATTCACACCTATCTCTACCTCTTAGTGTTCCATTCCCGCTTTTGAGAGTAAAAATTGGCTTTACTAGCTATTCTTGAGGACATATTTATTCCACGACCATGATTGTGATTTAAATACCAGCAGTTTGGTCAGCTCCAAATATATTGTTGAAGCACACTTGGTATTTGTGCTTTTGTGAGGAGTTCCAGACTCCTTGCATAAACCTGTCTCATTGCCCCAACTTTAATAAGGATTCTCACAAAGTCAAGACGTCGTTAACTATTTGACCAAGTTCTATAATTGTGCACACGAATTTTTTATTTTTTTTTTGAGAAGTTTAATTCTTTCTTTCTTTTGTAGCTTTTGGGACTAGAGATTTTTTTTTTTCTTACTTTTTTAGCATAAAAAAATAGATTACTTTTTATAGAACAAAAAAAAATAAATTTAATTATTAGAAATATATAAATTAATTATAAGTTACCGAAGAATTAATTATTATAATGAAATTTTTTGTATTATTATTATTATTATTATTATTATTATTATTATTATTATTCGTTGTAGTAGTAGCATAGTTTTCATTATTATTTTAGTTCTATACTACCTTCCACCTTCAGTAGTCTCAATTTTGGTATTTTCCACTAGATTGAGAATGAAATTGCTATTATAAAGGAATCCCTGTCGAAAATTCAGTCTAACGGCGATGTTGTATCTCAGCAAGAGAAAGAGAGAATCGAATTCGACAGGGAAAAGAAGTTGAAGGAGTGGAAGAGAAGAAAACGCCTTGCCCTCGATGTTTTAAACGCTATTCTTGAGAGTTATCCAAAGAGCAAAAAGGAATTGTTTGATCAAATAGGAATTGAGACTGATGAGGAAGCTGGAGTTAATCCATCACTGTTATCTTGATTTATTTAAATTTATTTTCAAAATTTTATATATATATATATATATATATATATATATAATTGAATATATATATATATATATATATATATATATATATATATATATATATATATATATATATATATATATATATATATATATATATATATATATATATAATGGAGTTTGTATATTTTGTATTGTATAATATATATATATATATAATATATATATATATATATACTATATATATATATATATATATAATTTATATATATATTATATATGATATTATATATATATATATATAATATATATATATACTATAATGGAGTTTGTATAATTTTTGTCTTTTGTTCTTTATGCAGTGCACACAAGATCATCTGCGTTCTCTCTTATATTTTGGCATGTTTATCTACTAACATCAGAATTAGTGGTCAAGCTAAGCATTAGCAAAGTTCATAGAAAGATGACTCACACGCCAATCAACAAACTATGGCCACTTTTAAATTTATTCAGTGGGGGTATTCGAGAGAGCTAACCACTTCTAGGAAAAGAGACAGACTCCACTCTTTACATGGTGTATTTACAAAAGTTTTGCTTGGAGATTGGTAACGACCTGTTAGATGTAGTACCTCCTTTCCAGTCATCTTTGTTTTATAGAATTCACTTTCATGTACTTGTATTATCTGCAGAATTTAAGTTTGCGTCTGATCAAAAAAATGAGATGTTTACGTTATGTTCGAACCTGACTGCTTTTTTATTTGGTTCCTACTCCTTGAACAAGGTTCTACTCATAAGTATTGGTAGCGACATTAAAAAGTATAACTTTATTTACTGTTAAATATTATTATTTTTTAGTTTGTGGTGCCCCAACAAAAAAAAAAAAAAAGTAAAAAAGATTTGAAGATCTTGTTTTCAACTTAACTTTGTTCAGTTCTAAAAGTCATACTGTTAAATTGTTTCTTTTGCTTCCAGTAACTGCCTTGTATTGTTTCTTTGTTGACAATTTAAGTAAAAAAATTTTATCAATAAAGGTTGGTCAGATCATATCTAATTTATTTCTTTAATCTTGAAATATACCTGGAATGGCACATTTACTTGGCTAAATTATTCTTATAGAATATAGAAACTATATTTAAAAATATAGGGATATTTTTTAAAGTTCACACTGCTGGTATAGCTCTATTCAAGGAGGAGAATTTCTCCAGGTAATTGCTACCTAGTGTACGGATGCGGGGTCGACCCTGCTCTTATACCTCGCTACTCCGTCGTGCCACCTTTGAACCACGGTAGAGTACTATTAATATAGTCAACCTATATTAGTTTCACTGTTTCATAAAAAAAAATTGTAAAACGTGGTTAGATACCTTTCAGAATTTTATTTTAAATTCATGAACATCGCTTCAATGTATTCAGAGCTGGGCATTAAGTACAAAGTACGTAAGTACCAAGTACTAAGTACTTTTTATCAAATGTACTTAAGTACTAAGTACTTGTCAATCAGTTTAAGTACATTCTAAAGTACATTATTTTTATGAACTAATTTTATGATTTAATTTTGGTTTTATGTGGTTTTTGTGATAAAATAACTCTATTTGGCTACCACCTCATAGTCTCATCGCTCATAGGCATTTGGAAACATTTATACTGTACTTGCTAATGAATGACAAAACGAAAAATCTCCAATGGCACAAATTTGACGTGCTCGGCGGTTAAGATTAAAAATGAAAAGTTTAGTGTATATATAAACATTACATGGTTAAACACATCGAGGGTACTGGGTAGACCAGGGTAGTAACAATCTACCAGACTACCACCATAGCATTTTAAAAGCTAATTTGTTATTCGCTCCAAGCAAGACCAATCTTTCGAAAGTCTTGTCAGAGAGGGATGATCTTTTGGTGTCAAAGTCATCCCTGTAAAATAGAAGAGTCTCTCAACAGGCGCGGATGATGGAATCGTTGTGTTGTACCGCATAAATAATTTTCTTATCAATGGGTGCATGTTGAGGCTCTTCAAGTTTCGATCTGTATCTTTCAGATATTCTAAAACTTGCATGTCTACTGACAAAACAGATCCTGGCTGAATAACAATATTTTTTCCAAACCCGAAATAGTCCTACTTCTTCCTGCTAGAGACATTTCGCTCAACTGAAGAGTCTAGAGGAATTGACAAGTCGGTGGCAGCGCGTGGAGTACTTCCTCACGAGCTCTTCTTTTTCTTCATGGTTCATCTGTATTGATTGTGACCCACTTCAATTTGGAATATATGGGTGATGCAACGCTTGCAATTATCGGCCTCGTGCACTACTTGTTTCATTTTCCCAAATTGAGAGAAGTTTTCAAGATGTTTTTTTGAAAGACAGCTTTTGATGAGGGGCTATCAATACTTTACTGCCTTCGCATTTTAGATCTTGCCCAGTTGTTTTCTACAAGAACGTTAGATTTGGACGTAATTAACCATAATAATACCCATTCTCACCGCTGAATTGACGATCAATGGCGTTTGAAAGCGGTGCCAATCAATCAATATATTAAGTAATAAATTCTATTTCAAGTTGATTTGAAGGGTGGTAATTCTAGTTTAGTCATCAATTGGTGAAGTTTACATTTGTGTTTCACTAGTACTACAAGCGAGTCATACAATGAGTTCCACCGAGTAGGACATGGCAAACGAACCTGGCAGTCAAGGACCTTGTTGATTACTTCGGCAGATTTTAGTCGACCACTTTTATTCTAAAGAGCAGTACACTTTCCCATTGTAGTGTGATTTATTGAAGCAAATGAAGGAATTGTTAGAGCTTTCTTGGCATCAGTTGTTGCAACTAAACTTAGAGTTTGTGAGGCGCATTTGATATGTTTAGAGAGGCTGTACTGTAAGTCCTGATTATCCTCAAATTCGCATTCTTGTATTTGGAAGCAACTATCTCGATCTTCTTCTCGGAATTAATCGTCATTAGCCTCAATGTGGGTCATCTCTTCAATAGTATCATTTTCGTGAACTTTTATCACCAACTCTTTGTAGGCCTTTCAACAAAGTTTTTGAACCCGTTTAGAATAAAATATCTTATCGTATATCGGCATCCCTACTGGAGTAACCAAAATATTGAATCTTCTATCTTCGTGGTATGATTGTATCAAACATGATCAAACGCGTACGGATTAACTAGTAAATCCGTTTTCGTTTTTGCATTTTGTGCTAAGCTGGATAAGAAATGCTAATCCAGTTTTAGCATCGAATCTTCGGGGCATATATCGACCGATTGTTTACAAAAATTTTGATCAGCTGTTCTAATGAAGCACGTGGTTTTGAAATAAACAAAAATAAAAAAATAAATGGTTTTTTATTACAAATAATTGATCAAACTATTGTGATGGAGTTTATCGATTTAGACAGAAATTAGATTTAGAAGCAAATTTCATCGAATTGAAAATTCATTCAACTCAACGAACTACTACGCCGCAATCTTATTTGTTTCCATTTTTTTCGTTAGAATTTTCCTAAAATTCGGTAAGCACGAAAGAGCAACCTAACAGAATTTAGGAATTACTAACGTTTCGTTAGCATTTTAAAATTTTTGCTAAAATTGACATAAACGAAACGACTTTTTAGCATTTTCCTAAATTTCGTGAGCAAAAGTGCAAAATCGAAAACGCCTTTTTAAGCTTGCGCTTCGTCTTCCGCTGGCATTACACGATCAAACACGTTGTGCAGGACGTACATAATAAAATGTTTTTAAGACGGTTAATTCGTTCTCGTTCGCACCTGCGCTCGTTCGAGTCCCGGCGGAAGTGCTTTCCCGTAATTTATCATATATATATATATATATATATATATATAATATATATATCTTATATATAACATATACATACATAGTATATGTTATATATGTAAATATATATAATCTTATATCTATGTAGATATCATATATATATATTATATATATATTATTATATATATATATATATATATATATATATATATATATATATATATATATATATAAATATTATATATATATATAATCTTATATTTGTAGATATAATATGATACATATGTCTAATAGATATATATATATATATAATATATATATAATATATATCATAATATATTATATCTCCTGGATAGGGACCCAGAAAATATAACTTCCCCTAATCGAATAGGTCAAATAATCCAAATTATATATTAAATAAGAAAGAAAAAAAAAAAGAAGAAAAGTGTCAAAAAATTTTTTATGCATTTTTTGTGTATATCGTTGATAGGATAAGGTTTGATGGTCCGGTGGGTGGTGGAGAGTGAAGTGAGAAGGATATTGGGGCGTAAATGGGAGGAGGTCAGGAACGTGGAGGAGAGACCTTGATAGATTGCTGCATGAGAAAGGATATGAAAATCGTGTAATAGTTTTTTCAGGAAAGGAGATTCACACAGATTTACAAGATACAGATGGAATAGCACAACAGACAAATTTGACCAGAAATCGGTCATAGATTATATCATTTCATCAGATAGGAGCAAGTAGTGCAAAAATGTAAGGTAATTGCACGGGAGTGTCTATGGACTTCTGATCACAGATTGTTTGGTGCGGATGTTTAAGAATGAATGGGGTGTGCAGAGAGGTTGCAGTGGGGGAGAAAAGGAGCGTGATTAAAATGGAGGTCACTGAAGAGCAGGGAAAGAGGGCAAGAATGGACAGAACAGATTGATGTAAATAAGGGAAGAGATGATGAAATAAGGAGAGATGATGAATTAGGACAGACAGTGAATATAAGCAGCAGAGGAAACCCTCGGAAGAAGATGGATAGGAACGCGAAAAAGACATACGCGATGGTGGAATGAAGAGGTTAAAAGAGTGGTGAGGGAGAAGACGTAAAATGAAAGAGAGTGGCTAAAGAGACAGAAACGGCCTCAGCTCCAAGGAGCTCTGTAATGTGGTTGGCCAGAAACACGGCGAGATGTGTAAAAGAAGAGCAAAGAGGGAGGCAACCAAAATTGTAGCGGAGGAACTGAGGAGGACGTGAGGGGAGGAAGGAAGAAAATCTTCCGATTAAAGACTTATCGGGGATCGAAGGAAAAAGTAGCGAGCATAAAGGATGAACCGGGAGAAGTGTTTAATAAGACGGAAGAATATAAATAGGAGACGACAGAATAATTTGGTTAAAACTTCTGGTGAGGAGGTTCAGGAAATGGAGAAGAGAGGAGCAAGTGATACCAGGGGAGGAAGCAGGGGCAATTACCAGGGAAGAGCTGGAGGAGGCCTTAAGGAAAATGAACAATGGAAGGGCCCGGGAGAAGATGGATTGCCCATAGAATTAATAAAAGAGGGAGGAGAGGGTGTGAAGGAAGCAGTGTTGAAGTTTATCAACAAGTGCTGGAGAGAAAGTGAGGTTCCAGAGGGATGGGGAAAAACCATCATTATACCAATAAATAAAGGAAAGGGAGATGTGGGTGAATGTAATAATTACAGAGGTATTTCGTTATTGGACCATCTGGCAAAAAGTATACGAAAGGATACTTGAAAGAAAAGTGAGGGCAATTGTGGAACCCAGACTTGGAGAGTGAGCAGTATGGGTACAGGGCGAATAGAAGCACCACAGATCTTATGTTCGCCCTTACCTGAGAAATGATAACGGAAAAAGATAATAGAATACAACAAAAAGGCATACATCCAATTTATAGATCTGAGAAAGGCATTCGATTCGGTACCCTAGGAAGAAATTGTTCGAGGTTTTAGAGAGAGGTTACGGAGTGGGTGGTTACTTACGAAAGGCTTTGAAGAGTATATATACAAATGCAATGTGATGTAAGAATCGGATATGAAAACGAAGAAATGGTTTGAGTGGGAGCTGGCGTTAAGCAGGGAAGTGTATTGTCACCATTGCTCTTTGTGCTATTTTGGATGTAGTAATTAGGGCAGTGAGGGAGGAGGTGGAGAACTTGGAGGAGATGTGATGGCTTATGCGGATGATCTGGCGTGCTGGAGTGAAAACGGAGATAAACTGAGGAGGGTGGTGTTGGCTTTGAAGTAAATTGAGAGAAGCGGGCCTGTGCATGAATAGATAAAACAGAAATTATGATTGTTAGTAGAGAGGAGGGAGAAGAGTTGGTGGTGGAGGTGGATGTGTGGTGATTAAAAACGTAGAGAAATACAAGTATATGGGGGAATGTTTGGTAGAGAGGGAGGAAGTGCCTTGGAATTGCGACAGAATTTGATAAGTACGTGGAGAAACAGTTAGAGCTTCGGTAATCTTCATCAGGGAATAATGAGACTTAGAGGGGAGGTAGGAAGAATCAGGATAATTAAGAGAAGGCATTTTAACGCACCAGTCTTCTGTATGGGGCGGAACAGCATGAGTACGGCAACAAAGAGAGGAGAGCAAGGGCAGACTGCTGAATGAATGTATTGAGAGCGATCGATGGCGGAAAGACCGGAGGGATAGAGTGAGAACGAAAGAATTAGAGAAGTATAGGGAGAATGCCCTATTATTAACAAAGTAGATGTAGCAAGTAAGGTGGTGGGGATATTTGGAAAGGATGGAGCGTGGAAGGGTGGCCAGGAGGAGGTGGGACTGGAGACCCGGAAGGAGGCAGACCAAGGGGAAGACCGACGGAGGAAATGGAAAGGACTCCGTAGAAAATTCGCTGAGAAGATATCAAATGCCATCTATGATCAGCTGATCGAAGAACGGGTCTTGGAAGATAGAGGGGAATGGAAGAAGAGGTTGGCCGTGCTGACAGGCTCATAATGCGCCTTCCTGGGAGCGATGTAAGATGCAAGATGGAATTACTATATAATATTATATAATATATATATATTATATATATATATCTATATATTATATATATATATAATATTTATATATTATATATTATATATATTAATATAATATATTATATATATATATATAAGTATATATAAATATATATATATATATATATATATATTATATATATATATATATATATATATATATATATATATATATATATATTATATATATATATATATATATATATAATATTATATATATATATATATATATATATATATATATAATTTATATTATTAATATATATATATATATATATAATATAAATAAATAAATAAAAATAAATAATAAATATAAAATATTTCAAATTTTATCATGTGGGTTTTCTGCCTCCACCTCCATATACATATCGATTGCATGGATTCGAACACATTTCATAAAGTGAAATAAAAATGAGTAGAGTAAAATTTAAACTATAATAAAAGAGCTTCACACTTTACAATATTAAATTATATCTAATCCTTTTCTAATAACATACGAATCATGTTTTTGAAAAAATATTTTAAAAAATTAATCCAAAAAAAAAAAAAAAGAAATTGATATATTTTTTTTTGGCTTCTCACCTAAGCTAACAAAAGTTACTAGGTAGACAATTTATTTCAGTTTAAATTTGATTTATGTACCTAAAGTTTGTGGAAGCATAATTATGAATGTAGACGCCAGTAAGTATACAACACTTTTGGACCAAGTTATCTAAACAACAGAAACACAAAACTGGATAAGAAGGCGAAGAACGGCGTCACTTCCAAAGATGCCAGCCCGACCGAAAAAAGGTCATGTTTCCTATAAGGCTATAGGCTATATCCTAATAGGAATAGGCTATAGTATAGGATATAGGCTATAGGGTATATGATATGGCTATATATATTCTAGCTTCTAGCCGTGCCCGACCTATATGTAAGAATACACCCGGTTCTTAGTTGTCTATTCCTAGGTTATGGGTACGGGGGAGTCGATTGGTGTACATTAGAAGGTGGTCTAGGATGCTTCCTTCTATGAGTTATTACCCTCCCCCTTTTCTAGCCTTTTCTAGCATGACATGTCCTCGTCATCGAATACACCCGGTATTAGTGCCTACCCCTAGGTTATTGGGTACGGAGAGTCGATTGGTGTATATTACAGAAGATGCTAGGTGCTTTTCTTCTAGGCGAGTTATACCCCAACCCCTTTTCTAGCCTTTTCTAGCATGACCATGTCCTACGTCATAGAACACGGCTAATATATGGTGTCTACTCCTACGGTTATACGGGTCGGGGGAGTCGAATTGGTGTATATTAGAAGATGCTAAGGTTGGGTCCTCTACGAAGTTATTCACCTACGCCCCCTTTCTAACCCTTCTAGTACGATATATCGTAATTGTGACCAGAACATATCTGATATTAGATCGATTTAGTACATAATCGACACTGCCTGAATCGATTCCTATGGTATACGACGGGTTCGATTCACTCCTAACAAGAGTTAGTATTAGACATTACCCTACCCCCCTTTCCTAAAATTTTTTGTTTCTTGAGCTATGAAGCCGATCTCGGTGTTGTCTAGTATGTTTTGAGGTATGCCGAGTCGATTGCCGCTATTGCCGAGCATGGCGTTTCAGCCGTTGCGTTTTTAGAACGCACCAACATGCGTTTTTCGTAGATGGCGTACCCTTCGTCAAAAACCTATCATGACGGGTGTCAAACAGGGGTAGAATGTCTCAAAAATAAGATTCCCGTAGTTACTTTCCCGAACGCCAGAGTCCCCAGGGCCCCAGCCGGGGGTCATTTATGGGGCAAGAAATAACACAAAATGACATATCTTAGCAAAAGAGGTGTTAGAGTCATCGTATCTTCTTCAACTTGGCATGTCTTCCTTATATGTTGCAACATTGTTGCATCCAATGTTTGAAGCCGCTACGTCAAGGGGGGGGGGGGGGGCCCCACCCCTTAAAATTTAAAAAATGGACTTAGAAAGCTGAAAAT
>JABUQX010080554.1:0-2500 GCA_015478945.1 Trachelipus rathkii
GTCCATTCTTCTTTTTACATCTATTGTTTCACCTATGTATTCTTTGTTGCAGGACTTACACGGAATTGAATATATTGCTGTATTTTTTAAATAAAAAACTTAGAATGATTTTAATAAAATACATTTTATGTTAGCAGAGAAGAACTTATTTTGTTAATTTTATACTTATTACATGGCTAAAGTTGATAGAAGATGATGTAAAAGGCAGTGTTCTAATTAGAACAAACGTGGCATAGCTTGGTGGAGAGGGGTGCTAGGGGATGGCCTTACTGATTTACTGAATTATTGCTTTAAGGTACGTAAAAATATATGGTTTTTGGGGTAATAAAATTCTTCACAATAAAATTTTTAGTAAAAGAGTAAAATATAAAAAACTTGGTTTATATAAAATTTAATAAAAAGGTATTAAATTTAAGTAGATATCAAATTCTTGTTTCAAAGATAATGATGTGATTTTATTATAGAAGTTCTTATAAGCAACTTTTTGAAATATAATTTTAGTTAATTTGAATGAAATATATAAAATGTGGACGCTCGTTAACTTAAATACATAAAATGTTTAATAAATTATACGTTATGTGTGTAAGTGTGTGTGTGTGTGTGTGTTGTGTGTGTGTGTGTGTGTGTGTGTGTATGTGTGTTCTAAATAATATTAACAAAGGCATTAAGTAAATAACACTAAGTATATAATAAAAATAATAATAAAAATAAAAAAATATTTAAAGTGAACTCATAAAATAAAAGGAAAAATAAAAGAGCAATAAAAACACTATAAAAAGTAATTACAAGACATAAAAAATATAAAAGAAAACTAATGTTTATAAAGGATATGAGTTAAAGCAGTAAAGCATAGTTAAAAAGAGCAGTAAATATCATGAGTTATATAGCACAGTAAAAACTCAATTTTGAGTTAGGCAAGCAGTAAAACAGTAAACACGCAATATTCTAATCCCCTTGCTTCGCCTCCATGTAAGGACACACCAGGTGGCTATTGAATTTACTGATATACTGCTTAAAATAGGGGTATTGTTATCGTTGAGGATAAATATATTATGTAGTTTAATTAGCAGTAAAACATATGAAGTTAAAAGCAGTAAAAACATGAGTTTAAAGCAGTATAGAGCAGTAAAAACAATAAGCATATCTAATTTACCACCTGCTGCTATGTAACCTGTCTATTGGATTTAAGGCTCGATTTAACTGCCTGGAGGAGGTATGTAATGGGGTTACAAAATATTAAAATTTGAGTTTATAAGCAGTTAAAACTATTATGGATTTAATAGCCAGTAAAACTGTAAGTTTAATTAGCAGTATATATGAACATGTTAAATATAAATAGTTGAAGCATACTAACCCTCTTGTACTGGCTATGTACACCACCTCTATTGATTAACTGATTTACTTGCTTTAAGGTATGTAATTTTAATAAATATGTGAGTTAAAAGCAAGTAAAACAATATGAGTTTAAAAAGCAGTAAAACAAGTAAAACAAAAGCATATTAATCCTTAGGGTGTTAGGTAACATCCTCTATTTTGATATATATAACTGAGATTTAACATATTTTAATAGGTATGTAATGCTAAATGTTTTTAATAAAATTTCGTACAATTTGTAGTAGAGTAAAATAAATTGTTTATATATCAGACACTCTGGTTTTTTTTCTTCTTACATACAAATTTTTTTAAAAAAAATTTATAAAATTAAAATGTATTAATAAAAAATATAAAAGATATATATATGAGTTACAGTTTTAGAATCGCAAAATGTTTTTGAATATAGATGTTAAGTATGAATAAATTAATGACTCAAAGAATTTTTTGAATTTAGCCTTTGGACTAGTTTTCAGTGACATCTTATTTTTCATTCGCGCAGGGAATATTGGGCCTGCGGGCGCACGCGGCGGGCGGGTACGCGGGGATATGGTGGGCCTAGCGGGCGCGCAAACGGCCGGCAATGGGGGTTACAGCGGAAATAATTTTGTGCCTTTGCGGGCGCCCGAGCACGGCGGCGGGGAGGCGCGGCGGACGGAGACTGACAACTACTGCAGGGATATGCGGGAGAGATTGGAACTGATACTTTAGGCGCAAGAGGGCGATACACGCTGGCGCCCATAGGTAGGTCTTTGGCCTTATTCAGTAGGGGAGACAAAAAAAATTAACCACTGTTCTATTAATGTAGGGAAGAGATGAGCGTGCCATCAAAGGTGGATTTTCAATCAAAGATGAAATCATCAACTGTAGCCGTGAAAGCGCATATCATCCTCATCAAGGCAGTGTAAGCCAAAACGGGGGCACGAAGTTTGCAAAGGCTATCAAGAATTGAGGCATTGATGCATGGAGCATCAAAAGTTGAGGCATCAAAAGTTGAGGCATCAAATATCGAGGTGTGAGTTGTAAGTGTAAAATGATGGATATGTTGTGTGTGGGTGTGAGTAGAGTAAGTTGTTATAAGGTGGTTTAATGATAAGTGTTCCTATGGAGATGATGGTAAAGTGAGCAT
>JABUQX010080554.1:7500-15661 GCA_015478945.1 Trachelipus rathkii
TATAATTAATAATAATAATAAATAATAATTAATTAATTAATAATCATAATCAAGTAAAAATGTCTTTATTCTGTCAATGGAGTTATTACATATACTTATTCATTAATAAAATGGCAATTAATAAATATAACCAAAAAAGACTTGATCAAGGGAACAGGCGATATTTTGTGTACAACACATATACAACATAGATTTATCCCCCGGGGAAATCTCGAAGGTCTGTAAGAATTTGCTGGTAATAAGGTTATTCACAATATTTGATTTTTTTTTTCTTCCGTTCTTAATTTTTCTTAATTTTCATATATATATATCATGATCTATACAATATTTATTTATATTAATTTTTTTTTAGTTTAGTCTCCATAAAATTCCATTTTCTACGATCAATAATTTTTAGAGGTAACTAAAAAATAATAAGAAATACTGCCCGACGCCCATTTACCACAAAATAACGTAACTTTTTACTTCTCGGGAGATGTTGCAAAATAAAGTTATCGTTCACTTAGTCTTTTTTTTCGGAGGCAAGTGTAGCTATATCTATATTTTTTTTTTTTAATTTAGCGCTCCCTTATCATCATTTTCTGAAAAATAATTTTAAGAGGTAATTAAACAAAAAAATAATTAAAAAAACAACGCACTGACGCCCACTTTCCTATAGGCTTTCGAGCGAATTTTTTGCCCTACACTTTAAAAAATTCGTAAATTAAATGTTAAAGGTACCCTCCTACGGTTCACTCGGGGCTCTCTACTTTTCGGGAGATTGTTTTTTTTTCTTTTCGGGAGATGGTGCAAAATAAGTTTTTTGTTCCTTAAGCGAGTTTTTTTTCCCGAGAGAAACCAAAAAAAAAAATAATTACGGATCCAAATACGATAGTGACGTTTCGTAATTACCGAGACGATCCTCGGAGGGGATCAATCGAGGCCGGGTTTCCTCTACGGCGTCACTATAATATAATGACGTTTCTCGATTACCATAAAAACGACCTCGAACGATCAAACGGCAATATTTTCAGGGATGAACTGTATTAATTATTATTTTAGTGACGTTTATTCTGTACCATTTATAAGTCGAAGGTATAAGTTAAAATTTGAAAAAAAAAATTCAATTTTTTCCGAGGTTGACTTTTTGGAGATCGATTTTGATCTTAAGACCCTTTTGAGTTATAAACGGTTCCGATGAAACGTCACTATTGGAACTATTATTACGCTTAACGACGTTCTAAGCGTAAAAAATGGATTCTAAACGCGTAGAGTGATTTATTTTGGGCTTTTACGAAACGTCACTGTATGACGAGGACGTTTCCGAGGCAAATGGGCGTCGTGCAATATTTTTTATTTTATTTTTTATTTTAGTTACCTCTACAAATTAATTATCGTAGAAAATGGAATTTAAGGGAGACTAAACTATAAAAAAAATATTAATATAAATAAATATATTATAGATGCCCATTTACCGCGGAAACGTCGTCGTCATATAGTGCCGTTTCGTAAAAGCCTAAAATAAAGGACTATACGCGTTTAGAATCCATTTTTTACGCTTAGAACATCGTTAAGCGTAATAATCGTTCCAATAGTGACGTTTTATGAACCGTTTATAACTCAAAAGGTCTAACTCAAAATCGCTCTCAAAAAGTCGACGGAAAAAATTAGAATTTTTTTTTTCAAAGCTTAACTAAAGACCGCGTCTTAAAACGGTATGGAATTAAACGTCACATATGATTATATTAATACGTTAACGATAGTTCATCCCTGAAAATATTGACCGTAGTCGTTCGAGGTCTCGGTTTATGTAATCGAGAAACGTATTATATTATAGGGACGCGGTAGAGGAAACCGCCTCGATTGATCCCTTCGAGGATCGTCTCGGTAATTACGGCACTATCGTGTTTTGTGCAAAAAACTCGAAAAGTTCACGGATAAAGGTATGATGAAAATTAGGAAAAATTAAGAACAAAGAAAAAATAAACAATTAATGATAAGTGAATACCTGAATATCAATTCTTCATATAAATATCGACGTAAAGAAATCTGAAAGGTCCCCACTTACGTTTCGATCGGGGCACAAAATAGAGTAACTTTTTACTTCTCGGGGTTGCACAATAAATTTTTCGTTCCTTACAGCGATGTTTTTTGCGAGGCAAAGGTGATTCCAATAAAACTAATCAAACAAGACAAGAAAAAAAAAAAATATATTAGATGCTTTTATTTTATCGGAATATCGGTTTCTTTGGTAGAACTATTTTTTATTATATTTTTTTAAAAATAATTTAGTTTCAATTGACTCTAAAAAACAATAACATAGAAAACCAATTTTTAAGGCCCAGACAGCCAGGCGCAGACCACCTACAGCAACGCAAGACTATATTAAATAAAACAAAAAAAAAAAAAAAAAATTAATAAATAATTAAGTCTACACAAAAAATTGTAATTCTTCATATAAGGCAATTTTATTCCCCTCTGCAAACTAATATTTTGTTTATAAACATTTTAAATTTATTTACAAAACCTAATTAACATAAAAACCAATGAAGGCTGTAATAAATTGAAATAAAAAAGATTAAAGAAAATCAATATATATTTACTTTATAAGTTTCATGGTGCAAATAAATTTTTTGTTCCTCAAGCGAGTTTTTTTTCGTTCGAGTATAAGAAACCCCAAAAAATACATTAATTATGGAATCAAGTACGAAAGAATTGATAATAATCCAGTTATTCACATATTGGATATTTATATTTTTTCTTCGGTTCTTAATTCTTCTTAAAGTTATAATTATTTATCCAAGTAAGATCTATGAACATATAAAAAAATTAACTAATGACTTAATAAAGGCCAAAATGTTTTCCTCGAATAGTACGTATTGTTCAGTAACTTGACTCATTATTTCTTACCTATTAGTGGTTGTAACAGCATCGGACCATCAGATGAGTAACCCCGCTTTAAATCTATTTTTTTCCACACCCGAAATCCCTCACAATTAAGTCCCGAAAAATGGAAAAGAAAAGATATAAAATCTGCCGAGACTCCAGCCCGCACACATTTCACATCACACCACTTAATTTCACCTTTTTCCTTTCATTCTTGTTTCAGTCACAGCGAGCAATGCAAATTTGCCCTTTCTAAATACATCCATCACCTCTCTCTCTTCTCCTCAGAATTCTATTCCTCTGACATTCCATGTACCCATACGATTCGTTTACAATTTCGCCGAAAGTTAAGTCCGTTAGTATGAAACGTCAAGATCAACGAACCATCTCCGCACGGCATTGCATCAGCCCATATCCTATGCAAGAGATAGTGTATGTGGGCAGTCTTCAAGCCCGAACCTAATCCACCGCCCCTTAGCGACTTCTGACGATCTACGCCTTAGGATCACCTACGATTGGGAAAAATTCTCTCCCTCGCGCGACACGAGGATATGAGTGAGTAGGATGTCTTGAAAGGTGTTATCTAGAAGTGGTGGCGTGAATCTCACTGTTAAATACATAGTGTGTATTGATAATTGTGGACTGTAATAATGGTGTGCTAATCGCAGTGAAATTAGTGTCTCGCTCTGGTCCGGAGAAGGGAATGAGAGCGTGGTGAAGAATATGAACGCAAAAAGAGAATAGGTATTCGCAACTCTATTTATAAAAATTGGGGTAGGAAATTTTACATCGTTCGAGTATGCTGTACTCTCCCTCATAATATATATATATATATATATATATGTTTACAATATGAGAGAATAATATTCGGATATCGATAAGGAAATATTTATTATATGTTACAACCTATTCTTATATATTCGCCGTTTAATCCCCCTAATTTACGGACAACGGAAATAAAAAGATAATTACTTCCTATATAATAACGATATAATTTTCTATCTATTAGCATTTTATACCTCCCAATAAATAAAATAAGTAGTATACCGATACCGCCTCCCGTAAGTACTATACCTATATATTTATATACTTATATATCATATATACTATATATATATATATACGTAATATACTAGTACACCCAATAGAAATATAATACCCGAATATTATATCTACTCGGAATCCTACCTCTTATATACTATATATATTATATTAAGATTTATTTCCATTATAAATGTAATTTTATTGTCAATATCCTGTGTATATACCAGATACTCTACATACTTCCCTAACATTGTAACATAGAGTATGTCCCAGAAATGGACGATCAAACTTGATAGGGGTATGATGAATGTCATTAGCAAATACAAATATTTCATAAGTATTTAGTCATTTGTTGACGGCTCAAAAGTAATTTCAGTTTTTGTCTCTTCCACAGAAACCCGTAATGTATCCAACAACCATTGACAATAAATAATAAAAGAAAATGAGAAATCTGAATCTTTTTCTTTTTGAATATGAACATCCGAAATGTTTGTCTTTGTAATTGAAGCATTTCAATAAACTATGCTACTTTTCATCAAAAGAACAAATTTGTTTTTTCGATGACTTTGTGCTTGCAGAAGATTGTTTGGTGATTTTTAAATGACGCTAATATGCAAATATTTTCAGACAGAAATTTGACCACCTGTAAAAACAATTTGCCCATTTATTCTAGATTCTAAAATGACGTGATACAAAGGATTATATTATATTGAATATTTTTCTTTATTATTAACCTTTGTGAAAAGTAAGTCTGTTTCTTAAGAAAAATACTTATTACAAATTCAAGATTTAAGTTAGTTAATTTCGCATTATAAAAAAAATTAAACACAAATTGAAGGATTTCAATTATTTCTAAAGGTGGATACAATTGTCCAAAATGGCTATTACGTGCCCTAACACAGAACCTGCATCACAGGATAAAATTTCTTTCTATTTCCTGGAATGCCTTTTAGTTGGTGTTATTCACATTGGTCGCTTCTCCTTTCCTTTGCCACAGCTTTTCTAAGGTTTGGATTTCTGTTGTGCTTGGCAGTTCTTTAAAATCCAATGGATTTTGGTCTAGAGACCCTAGAGACCATGGGTGACCACTGAAATGGTTCATCCCTTTCCAGTGAACGGATTTCGGCAATGTGTTTTAAGGTGCAGTCTCACAAATAGGGCATAGTGTGGGAGAACCCCGTCATGCTACAACAACATCTCCCAGCTTGTTTCAGAAAAGTTCTCTAGTAAGTTATGCATTTCGCTTGCAAAAATTTCGTGTAATCTTCGCCGTTGATCATTCTTAGTAGTTCAAAGTGGCAACTCAGTTTGCATTCAATTAATTCCGCCACATTTTGATTCTAAACTGGTATTGGCAATGGCCATTTTCCATAACTCAAGGGTTTACATAATCTTAATATTGTAATTTGTGGATATTGAATATCCGTTTCCTTTGAAAGACTGTTTCGTCGCTTCACAATATTTTCTTTAAAATTTGAGTTTTCTCTTTCGTGATGTAGCACTTCCGGCAAAATTGCAACTTTTTGTCATAGACAGCGGGTAAAAGCGCTTGCATACGTTGTAAATATTATAGATTGAATTGAGTCCTTTTTAAAATTTCATTGTACCGTAGACGTCGGAGGTCCAGAACGTCAATTATTACATCTTCTTCAATTTCAGCCTCAGGCTTTCCTTCTCTCCAAAGATTGCGAGGAATTCTGCCATTTATGTATCACCGACGTACATTTTGAAACATTCTATAGTTCTGATAGCGTTTTCGATCGGAGTATCGTGTCCTATATTCTCTTTCAGCAGCCCAGCCATTTCCTTCGCAAAACCCGTAAACGTAATTAATTTTTGCTTAGGAACGAAGATAATAAGGCATTATTTGAGTCTAGCACGAACACAATCCAAATGATAAACAGTAAAGAATTAACAATGAAAAGCGTAGGTAGTCAAAATCACAAACACGATCATATATTTCAGAATAAGAAGCTTAATAATGGCTTGAAAGTAAAATGTTACGAGAACGTTGGTAGCTACATGCGGATAGCGATTGACTAAATCTAATGAAGCTTACTGTTCAATTTTCTTTATTTGTGGTACATTAGTTAACTTAACTCTCGATATTTGTAACATGTATGTTTTGAAAATTACGGCTCACTTGTCATAAAATTAATAATAAAGAAAATTGTTTCCTATTTGCTATAGATTCGGGATTTAATGAGCAAAATTTTCTGCTAGGTGATACAATATCTGCCTGATATTATTTTTGGATTATGATCATTTAAATTTTACCACACATTTTTTGGTAAACACAATTTCTTCACAAAACCATGTTTTTTTCTGTGATGAAAGGTAACATAGTTCCTGAAAATGCTTTAACTAGAAAATGCAACCATCAGTTTCATACTTATAAAGAAATATAATTATATAATTATAAATAATTTTGAAAATATTTAGATTTAAAATTATTGGGTGGACGCACTATCGATTTTAGAGGAAAATACAAGCTATAACTTTTGAACCATCGACAAATTATCAAATACATAACAGAGTAAGTGTAATTGTAAATTACCTACCCAATATTCTCACCAAATTTAATCGTCCACTTTAGGGACACACAACTCAAAATAAGAACATGGCAACAGTACACAAAAACAGAAAAAAAATATTTTGCGTACAATACTAAGAGAAATTCACACTCTTCACACACTCAACCACCACCAACCCACGAAGCCATCTGTAAGAAAAAAAAAAGAAAATTCCTAGCCAAAAAAACCAATGCAATGTTCTTATAATCACAATATTAAAAAAAATTAGCTATAAACCCACAAACCCCACTAATAGACAAATAATTAAACGGCTTAAAAGGTTAAAAACCAATCACATGGAACTTCTCAACATTATCAAAAACCTTAAAACTCACAAGTAGTAGGCAACGACCATATATCCAGTATCCACCTGAAACACCTATGAATCAGTGCTATCGTGTCGCAGGCCTAACAAAAAATATGTAATGTTGCATGGCAAACCAACACTCTGCCCCCTTTTTGGGAAACATGCACACATGATAAATGTATTAAAACCATAAAACCCACCCAAATAACCAGCTTCGCTAAAATCTATATCATTACTCTTTACAATATCCAAAGAACTTGAGAAAATTATTTCTCAATAGAATATTTCCATTATTCCTCTATCAGATTCACACAAACCTTTCGACAAAAGCACTTTACACTCTACTACTTACTACTCTCCTACCCGATTTACCCCAACACATTCTCACGGGTTTTAATCAAATTTCACACACACACACACACACAAACACACACACACACACACACACACACACACGAGCGACACACACACACACACACACCACTCGAACAGTGCCATCCTAGAGCAATAGAATTAATAACCCAATAAAATTTGAATACAGTCTCCTTTTAATTAAAATCTTAAAAACGGATAAACCATCAAAACCATAACAATAATGATAGCAAATCTCCTATCTGATCTTACGCCAGAGTCATCAAAGGACACCTCTTCTCCCACATATACAAATTATGTAATGGAGTCCCCCCAGGGAGACACTCTTTCACCTACACTCTTTAGCTTTTTTATGCACGACCTCCCTCATCCCACTTCCCCTCCTATAAACATAGCATGCAGAGAACTGTAACTTTATATATAATCCAATACTGAGCAGTGGTAACCAATTACAAACAAAATACACTAAATCACCTCTTTAAAATCACGAACTATTATCTTGCCCACCCCAGATAGAAGAAAATCTATCATCCACTCAGCAATTTTCTTATCAAGTAATACGTATTTCAACTTGATAAACATATGATTATTCACACCTACATCAACAATATCACTACAGCAGCCACATATAAACTAAATCTACTGAAAACTCTAAATTGAACAAACATTGAACATAAATATAATAATAAACTATTACAAAAATAACTCGTTACTACTGACATTACAGATAACCCACAGATCCTATCCTAAATAATGAATTATGCGACCTGCCTGTTCTCAGTATAATATCACAATTCTTATTTGTAGAGAAATATTACAAGATACCCGTCAGCAAGGATTATAAGCTTCTCAGGCGATAATAGGCTTGCCTGAAAATCCCTCTCACACTTACAAAAAACTACAAAATTGTTCATTTATTGTAAGATTTTTTAAATATTTACTATAATTTTTTTTTTGTTAAATAAATAAAGGTAATTAACTAATTATTCTTTAGCAAAGA
>JABUQX010080555.1:0-17500 GCA_015478945.1 Trachelipus rathkii
CCGAGAGAGAGGGATGCATTCCGGACTACGGTCCATCTTTGGACCAGCTTGACTTGACCTTTTTTTTTGAAACTTTTTTGGGAAGGCCAAAAAAATTTTTTTTTTTTTTTTTTTTTTACCTGGGCCCTTGACCTTTTTTTGACCTTCACTTTTTTTGGGCCTTGGACTTTTTTGGGCCGCAAATTTTTACCATGCCCTTGAACTTTTTTGGGCCTTTGAACCTTTTTTTGACCGTTACCTTTTTTCGACCAACGCTTTGGTCTTCCATGGGTCAATTTTGGCCCACGGTATTTTTTGGCCCTAATTTTTGGCAAACCCTAATTTTTTTGGCAACCTAAATTTTTTCGGCAACCCTATTTTTGGCACCCTTCGAAGAAGGGTTGCGCACACGGTTGGCGTCAGCAACGTTGTAACGTAAGCACCTAATTTCTTCGAACAGACTTTGGTCTTCCATGGGTGCATTTTTTGCCCAACGGTAATTTTTGCCCCCCTTCTAGGGGCTTAGCCCATTTTTGATGTCTTTACCTTGTTTTGACCATGATTATTTCGGAACTTTAACGCTTGCCATATACCTGGGTCCAATTTTGGCCCTGGCAATTTTCTTTGGCCACTCGTGTCGCCCCGTGCACATATTTGTTCCTAATTGAAACCGCATGTATGGATCTTTCCTAACTTTAAACACCTACACACACACACACTACCACAACACACTACACACACAACACAACACTTTAACTTTATACACACATTCACTTTGGACACTTATACACATTCATAATGACTTAATTTACCCATAGACACTTACATTTAACCTAACACACCACACACACACACACCACACACAACGCACACACCACACAACTTACACTTATACACCACATTCACTATGACTTTTTCACGTATAAACTTACATTTTCCATAGACACTTACATTTTCACTTATACTCCGTACAAACACACTACCATCTCTTTGGTCGTCATGGGGTCAATTTTGACCACGGTAATTTTTGATCTTACTTTAGGGACTTAGCCTTTTTTGATGTCTTAACCTCTTTTTTGACCATGATATTTCGCCCTTTGACCTTGCAGATACCATGGGTGCCAATTTTGACGCACGATAATTGAGGCTTTGATGGTTTACCAATCCAGTAAGAAGTATCTAGGGAGTTCTATTAGTGGTTTCTATGAGTATTAGATGAGTTGCCAGGTGAGTGCAGGTGAGTGCGAACGCTCGAGTGCCATGAGTGCATGAGTGCCAAGTAGTGCCAAGTAGTGCCAAGTGAGTGGCAATGAGTGCAAGTGAGTGCCACATAGTTGCCAACTGGTGCCACTTTTTTTTCAAAGCTTTTTCTAGCCTCCCCTGAGCCTAGAATGGCCCTAATATGGGTGTCTACCCCTAGGTTTATTGGGTACGGAGATTCGATTGGTGTATATTTACACCTGCTAGGATGCTTCCTTACTATGAGTTAGTCCTTTTTCTATCACTTATAGCTATATACTATATATGATATATATATATTATATATATAATATTATATATATATATATATATATATATTATAATATATATATATATATATAATATATATATATATTATATAATACTTCACTTGCACACACCTACAAACATACACTATGACCTTATACACAACATTCACTTATGACACTTATAACACTATGAAACTTATAAGCGCTTAACACCTCATAGACACTTACATTTAAACCATATAACTTACTCACCCCACCACATAACAAATAAAAGATAAAAGATACACCTTACGTTTACACTCACACACTTTGAGGTATTTATGCCTCAACTTTGATGCTCAACTTTGATGCTCAATTTGGATGCTCAGCATTAATGCCTCAGCATTGATGCCTCCACTTTGAAGGTTCATCTTTGATTAATCATCTTTGATGAGTCATCTTGATATCGTTATATATAGATGATTCATCTTTGATGAAATCATCTTTGATGGATCATCTCTACCTACATTAAAGAGACAGAGTTAATATTAATGTCTTACCATAAGTCATAAGCTAACCACAGGGGCAGCGAGTGCGCCTCAGCGTGAGGTGACACCCCGCACCCGCAGGTGCGACCGCCGGGGGTGGGTACCCGCGCCGCGCGTTCGCCGGCGTGCGCCCGAGGCGCAATATTATCCCGCGCGCGCGTGCGCCGCAGGCGCAATATTTCCGCACGAATGAAATATATATATATATATAGTTCCAAGAGTCATTCATTTTTATTTCATACTTAAACATTTAAAAGAATTTCTTTTCAAATATACTATGTCATATTAACATTATTTTTACTTAATACGTTTTACTTAATACTTTTTAATTTATAATTTAAATTTTGTATGTTAAGAAAAAAACCAGAGTGCCTGATGTATAAACATTTTATTTTACTACATTGTACGAAATTTATTAAAACATTAACATTACATACGTTAAAGCAGTACATCAGTAAATCAATAGAGGGTTACCTAACACCTAAGGATTAGTATGCTTTTGTTTTACTGCTTTACTGCTCTTAACTTATGTTTTAGCTGCTTTTAACTTTCCTGCTTTACTGTTTACTCATATACATTACATCCTTAAAGCAGTAAATCATGTAAATCAATAGAGGTGTTACGTAACACCTAAAAGGGATTAGTATGTTTTTGTTTTACTGTTTACTGCTTTAACTTTCTGGTCTTTACTGCTTTACCTTTCTGCTTTACTTTACTGCTTTAATCTCATATACATTACATACCTTAAAGGAGTAAATCAGTAAATAAAATAGAGGTGTTACCTAACACCTAAGAGATTAGTATGCTTTTGTTTTACTGCGTTTACTGCTGTAACTTTCTGCTTTACTGGCTTTAACTTTCTGCTTTACTGTTTAACTTTCTGCTTTACTGCTTTTACTTTCTGCTTTTACTGCTTTAAAACTCATATGTTTTACTGCTATAACTCATATATTTATTAAATTATGTTTTTTATTTTGTTTTAATAGTTTGTTTGTTTTTTATTATTTTTATTATTTTTATTTATTTTTATTAATTATTTTTATTATTTTATTATTATTCATTACTCTTATTTTTATTTTAATTTATTGATGGAGCTTTGTTGAAATATTTATGCTTTTATATTTTTAGAAGAACATTCAAAGAGCTTATCACCTACAATTGAACTTATACAACATTCATATGCCACTTACATTTACCATAGACACTTACACTTATACACAAATTCACTATGACACTTATACAGACACACACCAACAACACACATATACCCACACACTTACACTTATACACACATTCACTATGACACTATACACACATTCATCTGACACTTACATTTAGCCATAGACACTTTAACATTTACACTTATACACACACCACACTCACACACAGATTTAACTTACACTCACAACAGATTTATTACACACCAGATTTACTGCTTTACGTCATATTTTGACATGTAATAAGTATAATTTATTAAAAATTTTATGTTTTAAATTAAACAACGAACATTATATATCTCATTCAAATATAATAAATTAATTTCAAAGTTTCTTTAAAACTTCTATAATAAATCAATCATTATCTTTGAAAAAAGAATTTATTATTTAACTGTTAATATTTTTGTTTATAAATTTTATAAATATATCCAGTTTTAAAATAACTTTTACTAATTTTATGAAATTTTATTAAAAACATATATTTTTTACGTACCTTAAAGCAATAATCAGTAAATCAGTAAGGTCAGCCCCCAGCACCCCTCTACCACCAAGCTATGCCCCGTTATGTTCTATTGACTTACTGCTTTACATCATCTTTAGCATGTAATAAGTATAAAATAACAAAATAGTTTTTCTCTGCTAACATAACATGTATTTTAATTAAATCTTTCTAAGTTCTTATTTTAAAATAACAATTATTCACTTACATTTATATTTAATTCGCTTCGATAGTTACTAAAATATTTCAAAGTTTTTAATTAATTCGGATTTTCTTTATTATTATTATATTATTATTATTCTATGTACACTGACAATCCATCAGAGAAAACACAACAACCCGCACTCTTTACAGATACGAAACTGACCTTTCTCTGTAAAATGTGTTGAAATAACTACTTTAGGCCTAAATTTAGGATAATCCTTTTTGTATCCCGGGGCGATTTAGACCTAATTCCAGGTCAAAATATATTTCAAACTGACCTTTTCTGTAAAATGTGGTGCAATAACTACGTTAGGCCTAAATTTAGGCTTAAATTTAGGATAAAGCCTTTTTGTTCCAGGCCTATTTAAGCCAATACCAGGTAAAAGGTAATTCCAGTAATAGACAGAATCGAGATCATGTTATTATTATTTTATAAATAATAATTTCAAACATAGAAACATGCTGGATCGGTAAGATCCTTTTAGCAGGTAAGAAGGAAATGTTTACCCTTTTACTTGTGAGCTGGACGGGGAGTATCCTTATCTCTATAATGACTCGTATGTGATTGTCGAGATTATTTTAATCGTTTTTTTGGTTTTACGTATGTAAAAACATGTTTCTTCATATCCTGACTGGGGCTCGTTATTTAAACTCTTTACATACATGTAAATATTTATTTAAGAAAGTAAAAATAAGGATAATAAAAACTTTAACTATATAATTAGAAATTTAATAATCTTTACCTTACAGTAATTTTATATATATATATATATATATATATATATATATATATATATATATTATGATATTATATATATATATATTATATTATATATATATATATATATATATATATTATATATAATATATAATAATATATAATGCCAAAATTAAATATATACAAGAGTGTTAAATAATTTTAACAATGATTTTATATATAGGGTTCACATTAAATAAATACAGGAATAATTATTATAATATAACACTTCACATACATTTTACACATAATGTTTATAATTATTTTATATTAAAATTTAATCTTTGCAATTATGCCAATCATTTATATCATTATCGATGATATAGTTTCGTGTCTCATTAATACATTCAGTTAACACATACGTAAAAAGTTCCCGCTCAGATATCATAGTATATTTACATTCTGGGTCACCTGCATAAATACTTTCTTGCCAATGTGTTTTTCTAAGTAGTATAAATGAATTTCTGTACGTCTATAGAACTTAGGAAGCGATCGATGATGTGCCGTAGGATCATCAATCAGGGTTTTCTTAAATGCGTAGTATTCTTGGTATAACATGTAATGAATTACGGTTACGTAATTAGATAACACAAATGTCTTCTTCATCTGTATTAAATTCGCTTACGTACCTCTAACATATATTTCATCTGCGCTAGGCCTGAAATGTAGAATCAAAATGATGTAGGTTCAAATACTGCTGTTTCATTATTTCTCTCCCATAATCTAACTTCCAAACTGATTATGTTTTGGTGTTTATAAAATGCTAGAGTAAGTTGCTTATCGTTGGTTTCTTCGCACAGGCTAATAACTGTTTCGGGTCAGTTTTAAAGGCTGCGCTTGTTTAAAGTATTCTGTAAGCCACTCTTCAGTGATTACATATAAAAGTAATTCATCTGGACTCACGAAATACGCTTGTAATTATAACAGGGTGATTGGGGTAAGCACACTTGAAAATTCAATCATCGGGTTTCTTTTTATATAAGAAT
The DNA here is from genome assembly GCA_015478945.1 of Trachelipus rathkii. Classification (NCBI taxonomy): domain Eukaryota; kingdom Metazoa; phylum Arthropoda; class Malacostraca; order Isopoda; family Trachelipodidae; genus Trachelipus; species Trachelipus rathkii. The sequence continues at coordinate 5,678 of JABUQX010080555.1, forward strand.
TGAACCCTACTTCCGGGGTCTATGATTTCCACTGGATAATGCTCATTGTATTGAGGTATACTTGTTAAGGTGATTCATGATATACACTTAGTGAAAATAGAACACTTTTATTACAAACCAGAGAGCTTGTGCACCGCTTAAAGGCTTAAAACGAGTATGATTTTAATGAGTTTGGGGTCTAAACACGCATCTCAAATATAATTTTCATGCAATCACAGGTAAGGCTCAGGATATGAAAAACATGTTTTTTAATACGTAAACAAAAAGCGATAAATAATTTCGACGCAATCAGCATACGAAAGGTCAATATAGAGATGGATACTCGTACACTCAAAAGAAAGGTAACATTTCCTTCTTACCTGCTTAAAGGAACTTACCGATCCAGATGTTTCGTTTGAAATATTATTATAAAATTAATAATAACATTGATTCTCGATTCTTGTCTATACTGGGGAATTACTTTTGACCTGGTATTAGGCTTAAATCAGCCTGGGATACAAAAAGGCTTATCCTAAATTTAAGCCTAAATTTAGGCCTAACGTGGTTATTGCACCACATTTTACAGAAAAAGGTCAGTTTGAAATATATTTTGGACCTGGAATTAGGTCTAAATCGCCCCGGGATACAAAAAGGATTATCCTAATTTTAGGCCTAAAGTAGTTATTTCAACACATTTTACAGAGAGAGGTCAGTTTCGTATCTGTAAGGAGTGCGGGTTGTTGTGTGTTTTTCTCGTGATGGCATTGTCAATGTACATAGATAATAATAATAATAATAATATAAAGAAATCCGAATTATTTAAAAAACTTTGAAATATTTTTAGTTAACATCGAGCGAATAATATAAATGTAAGTGAAAAATAACAATTATTCACTTACATTTATATTATTCGCTCGATGTTAACTAAAAATATTTCAAAGTTTTTTAAATAATTCGGCTTTTCTTTAAAAACAAGCGCAGCTTTAAACCTGGACCGAAACAGTTATTAGCCTGTGCGAAGAAACCAGCGATAAGCAACTTACTCTAGCATTTTATAAACATCAAAACATAATCAGTTTGGAAGTTAGATTATGGGAGAGAAATAATGAAACAGCAGTATTTGAACCTACATCATTTGGATTCTACATTTCAGGCCTAGCGCAGATGAAATATATGTTAGAGGTACGTAAGGCGAATGTTAATCACAGATGAAGAAGACATTTTTGTGTTGATCTAATTCGTAACCGTAAATTCATTAACATGTTATACAAGAATACTACGCATTTAAGAAAACCCTGATTGATGATCCTACGCACATCATCGATCGCTTCCTAAGTTCTATAGACGTACAGAAATTCATTTATCTACTTAGAAAACAATGGCAAGAAAGTATTTATGCAGGTGACCCCGAATGTAAATATACTATGATATCTGAGCGGAATTTTTACGTATGTGTTAAATGAATGTATTATAAAACAGAAACAAATCGATTAATGATATAATGATTGGCTATTATTTGCCAAAGATTTAGAGAATTCTTAATATAATATCATATACATTAATTGTGTAAAATGTATGTGGAAGTGTTATTATATAATAATATCCTGTAATTATATTTTAATGTGAACTTATATATAAATCATTGTAAATGTATTTAACTCTTGTATATATTTAATTTTGGCCTTATATATATATATATAATATATAATTATATATTATATATATTATATATATATATATAATATATATATATATATATATATATATTATATATATATTATATGTATATATATATTATATTATATATAGTATATATATATATATAATATATATATATATAATATATATATTATATATATATATATATTATATATATTATATAAATTACTGTAAGATAATGATTATTAAATTTCTAATTATAATTATATAGTAAAGTTTTATTATCCTTATTTTTAACTTTCTAAATAATATTTACTGTATGTATCATTCAATCACAGGTAAGGCTCAGAATATGAAAAAACATGTTTTTTACATACCTACAACCAAAAGCGATAAAAATAATTCTCGCAATCACATACGGAGGTCTATAGAGATAGGATTACTCCGTTCACTCACAAGAAAGGAAAGCCTTTCCTTCTTACCTGTTTAAAGGATCTTACCGATCCAGCATGTTTCAGTTTGAAATATATTTATAAAATAATAATAACATTGATTCTCGATTCTTGTCTATACTGGAATTACCTTTTGACTGGTATTAGGCTTAAATCAGCCTGGGATACAAAAAGGCCTTATCCTAAATTTAAGCCTAAATTTAGGCCTACGTAGTTATTGCACCACATTTTAACAGAAAAAGGTCAGTTTGAAATAATTTTTGACCTGGAATTAGTCTAAATCGCCCCGGATACAAAGGATTATCTAATTTTTAGGCCTAAGTCGTTATTTCAATCACATTTTTACAGAGAGAGGTCAGTTTTCGTATCTGTAAAGAGTGCGGGTTGTTGTGTTTTCTCGTGATGGATTGTCAATGTACATAGATAATTAAATAATAAATAATAAGAAAATTCGGAATTATTTAAAAAATTTGAAATATTTTTAGTGAAAAATTGAGCGAATAATTTAAATGTAAGTTTTGATTGTTATTTTTAAATAAGAACTTAGAAAGATTTTTAATAAAATATACATGTTATGTTAGCAGAGAAGAACTTATTTTGTTATTTTTATACTTATTACATGGCTAAAGATGATGTAAAACAGTAAGTCAATAGAACATAACGTGGCATAGCTTGTGTAGAGGGGTGCTGGGGCTGACTTACTGATTTACTGATTTAGTGCTTTTAAGGTTCGTAAAATATATGTTTTTATAAAATTTCATAAAATTTTAGTAAAAGTTATTTTAAAACTTGAATAGTTATAAAATTTATAAACAAAAAGTATTAACAGTTAATAATAAATTCTTTGTTCAAAGATAATGATTGATTTATTAATAGAAGTTGATTAAATGTTTTCATATTTTTTAGTTACATTTGTATGTTAGAAATTTAAATTTGCGGTATAATTATAATTATGCTTTTAATAATTATACGTTATATGTGTAAGTAAATCTGCGTGTGTAAGTAAATCTGTGTGTGTAAGTAAATCTGTGTGTGTGAGTGTAAGTAAATCTGTGTGTGAGTGTGTGTGTGTGTGTGTGTGTGTGTGTGTGTGTATAAGTGTAAATGTAAGTGTCTATGTAAGTGTCATAGTGAATGTGTGTATAAGTGTCATAGTGAATGTGTGTAAAAGTGTGTGTGTGTTTTGTGTGTGTGTGTGTGTGACGGTGTGTATCAAGTGTAAATATCCATTGGTAAAGGTAAGAAGAATCTTCAAGTGTTTTTCCAAATTTCATAGTGAATGTGGGTATAAGTGTCATAAGTGAATGCTGTGTTCTAAAAATAATAATAACAATAGGCATGAAGTAAATAAAAAAAAAAAAAAAAAAAAATAAAAATAAAAAAAATAAAAAAAATAATAAAAATAAATAAAAATAATAATAAAATAAATAAAAAAATAATAAATAAATACAAGTATTAAAACAAAATAAAAAACATAATGTTAATAAATATATGAGTTAAACAGTAAAACATATGGTTAAAGCAGTAAAAGCAGAAAGTTAGCAGTACAGCGAGTGAATAATATAAATGTAGATGATTAATTAAAAGCAGTAAAGCAGTAAAACAAAAGCATACTAATCCGCCCTTGGTGTTAGGTAACACCTCTATTGATTGTACTGATTTACTGTTTAAAGGTATGTAAATATGCAGTTAAAGCAGTAAAGCAGAAGTTAAAGCAGTGAAGCAGAAAGTTAAAGCAGTAAGCAGTAAAACAAAAGCATACTATCCTTAGGTTGTTAAGGTAACACTCTATTGATTTACTGATTTAACTGTTTAAGGTTGTAATGTTAATGTTTAATAAAATTTTGTACAATTGTAGTAAAAAAAATGTTTATAACATCAGCACACTGCTGGTTTTTCTCTTAGATAACAATTTTTAAAATTTATAAATTAAAAAGAATTAAATAAAATATAAAAGATGTCTGTAATGAGTTACAGTTTGACTCATAGTATATTTGAAAAGAAATTCTTTGAAATGTTTAAGTATGAAAATAAAAATGAGACTCGGTGTTATTATATAATATTACTTTTCATTCGTGCGGGGATATTGCGCCTGCGGGCGCACGCGGCGCGGGAATATTGCGCTGCGGGCGCACGCGGCGGGCGGGGAACGCGCGGCGGGCTGGGACGCGGGGGGTCGCACTGCGGGTGCGGGGTTTGTTCAGCCTTCACGCTGAGGGCGCACGCTGCGCCCTGGTGGTTAGCTTATGATCTAGGGGAAGACATTAATATTAACTCTGTTCTTTTATGTAGGGTAGAGATGATCCATCAAAGATGATTTCATCAAAGATGAATCACAACTATTGACGGTATCAAAAGATGACGTCATCAAAAGATAGCATCAAAGATGAAACCTTCAAGTTGAGGCATCAAGTTGAGGCATCAAAGTTAGGGCATCAATAATGCTGAGGCATCAAAATGAGGCATAAAGTTGAGGATCAAATATAAGTGTGTGAGTGTAAACGTAAGTGTATTGCTGTGTGTGGTGTGAGTGTAATGTAAGTGTATATGGGCTAGTGTCTATGGAGAGTGTAAGCGCTTATAAGTGTTATAGTGTGTATAATGTCCTAGTGAATGTGTGTATAAGTGTCATAATGTATGTGTGTAAGTGTGTGTGCAAAGTAATATATATATATATATATATTATATATATATATATATATATATATATATATATTATATATATATATATATATACTATATATATAATAGGCTATAAAGTGATAGAAAAGACTAACTCATGTAGGAAGCATCCTAAAGCAGGTTGTAATGTACACCATTCGAATCCTCATACCTTATTACCTAGGGGTAGACACCCTTATTAGGGCTATTCTAGGCTCAGGGGAGGCTAGAAAAGGCTTGAAAAAAGTGGCACTCAGTTGGCACTATGTGGCACTCACTTGGCACTATGTGGCACTCACTTGGCACTCATTGGCACTCACTTGGCACTCATTGGCACTCATTGGCACTCACTTGGCACTCACCTGGCACTCACCTGGCACTCATCTAATACTCATAGATCACTAATAGAATCACTAGATACTTCTTACGGTTATTGGGAACCATCAAAGCCATCAAAATTACCGTGGGTCAAAAATTGACCCATGGTATCTGGCAAGGTTAAGGCCGAAATATCATTGGTCAAACAAGGTTAAGGCATCAAAAAAGGGCTAAGTCCCTAAAGGAAGGACAAAAAATTACCGTGGGTCAAAATTGACCCATGGACGACCAAAGGGATGGTAGTGTGTTTGTACGTGAGTATAAGTGTAAATGTAAGTGGCTATGGGGAAAATGTAAGTGTTATATAAAAACGTGAATAGTGTCCGGAATGGTGTGTGTGAGATGTGTGTGTGTGTGTGTGTGTGTGTGCGTGTGGGTGAGTGTGTGTGTGTGTTGTAGTGTAAATGAAGTGTCTATGGGTAATGTAATGTATAGTGAATGTGTGTATATAGTGTTTAGTGAATGTGTGTATAAGTGTAAGTGTGTGTGGTGTGTGTGTGTGTGGTGTGTGTGTGCTGTGTGTGTGTGTGTGTGTGTGTGGTGTGGTGGGTAGGTGTTCAAGTTAGGAAAGATCCATACATGCGTTAAGTTAGGAACGAAATATGTGAGGGGTGGGAACGAGTGGCAAAATTAGGGTGGGGCAAAATTGACCCATGGTATACGGCGGTAAAAGTCGAAATATCATGGTCAAACATAAAGACATCAAAAACGGGCTAAGCCCTTAAAGGGTGGGAAAATTGCCGTGGGCAAAAATGACCCATGGAAAGACCAAAGGTTGGTCGAAAAATTAGGGTGGGGTACGTACAACGGTTGCTGACGCAACCGTTTTGGCGCAACGCCTTCTTCGAAGGGTTGCCCAAAAATTATTGATATGCAGTAGGAAAAAATTAGGTAGATGCTTTTATTTATGAGAGTTGGTGCACATTTAGTATGTCGGCCAATTGGTACCTCATGAAGACCAAGGGTTGGTCGAAAAAAGGTTAACGATAGACGAAAAAAGGTCAAAGCCAAAAAGGTCAAGGGCAGGTAAAAGGTAATTTGGGCCCAAAAAAGGTCAAGGCCCCAAAAAAGTTAAGGTAAAAAAAGGTCAAGGGAAGGTAAAAAATTGGGCTCAAAAGGTAATGGTCATAGGTTGGTCAATATGGACGTAGTCCGGATGGATCCCTACTATTATAATTTTATTTCGTAAAGAACGCCTTTGGTTTAATGTTAAGTTTTCAATGAAATCTTTTCAATATAATTACACTATATGGGGACTAGTTAATATATATACTGAACGAATGAATATGGATCAAATGTGTAGAGTAAATAAGTTGCACTTAGCTTCCTTCACATCAATGTAAGGATCTCGCTTCAGCGGCAAATGAAGTGGTGGAAATTTTAGTAGTTCTGTGTGTATATATAGATAGAGAAATTTGAGATATATAAGTTGGTGGTTGTTTGTTTTAAAGATTTGTTTGAAATACGTTATGGATGATGTTTTAAAATGATTCATTATGCAAGAGTGAGGTATTCTATTGTGTTGTTTGGTGTATCCTGGGTTAAAGTGTTTGGCTTGTTTTAGTATCAGCAGTTATATATGCAAAAAGGATTCTTTATTTTACGGTTAAATAGTGTTGTTAAATTGTATTGATAGGATTTATTGCATTTATATTGATGGTGTGGTTTGAAGTTCTGAAGAAGAAAGTATCAGCATACCTTTTATCGGAAATATGATTGCATCATTCAGCACTTAAACCCCAACGCAGAACTTCAAACACACATCAACTATAGAATTGCAATAAATCTATCAGAGAGATACATTAACACACTACATGTAACGTAAAATAATAGAGTAATCTTTTTTGCATATACAATCTGATGAAGGCGCTAAACTAAGCACATGGTGAAGGATAAAAATAGATCTATACATAATGAGATTTTTAAAATCTCCAAATATTGTAAACAAATCCTTATAAAAACAATAACCAACCATTGGGAACAACTCTCACAACAACAAGATATATTGTAAATTCACTCTGTCATCTTGCCTGAAGGAGGTCTCTAATTAGAAGACGAAAGCTAGCAAAATTTTGATCCATTCATTCGCTTAGTACTTATTAATGTTGTAATTCTATTGAAAGTTTTCATTGAAAACTGTTAACATTTAAACCAAGGGTTTCTTTACGATATATATATATATATATATATATATATATATATACGTTATATATATATAGTTAATATAAAATTTATAGTATTGGAGCTCACTTCGTAGTACATAACTCGTCGAGGTGATTAGGCTATGCGATGATAGGTGTGGGGGTGAGTATAAATATATTATGAAATAGCTCACTCTCTATATATGTATACTATATAGGGTATATAACAACTTATATATCATATAGGTAGTATATATTATAATATATATATATAGTAATAAATACAACCCCTAAAATGTATGATAGTATATATGTAGTGATGTACAGTATATTATATATATATATATAACTATATATATATTAGGTTAACTATATTGATCAGGATATCAGTGAGTTTAATCTATGTGGTGACTACTCACTCACTTTTTTTCAGTAGAGATATAATTGAGTGATGGCAGTTACTATAAATACGGTGACGAGGGAATGCCGTGTGATGAGAATCACTACAGTAGCTGGGTATACCAGACGTTATAACGGATACATGATTAAGAAGCTATATATACTATAAATAATCTTACTATATATAGATATATTTATATATATTATTTACAATACTCACTCTATAGTATATAAATGTTATATGTATTATAACATATGATATAGTAAGTATAGATTGTATAATATATAATAAGGTGTTGTCAGCAGGATTGTGAATAGACTGTCATAGTATATATATATAATTAGTCAGAGACGCTAGTGATGATGGTTAGATATGGATAATTATTGTTAGTTATAAGGTGTATTGATTGATTATATCGAGTATAGTGAAATTTATATAAGTGTGGCGTATAGCGTTGAGAGGAGAGGGATTAGTATACAGGGTGTAGTAGATAAAGGGGTAACATATATTGAGGATATGATTAGGCCTACCTCTCGTGCTCGTATATCGTATAGTATAGTAATATATATTGTAGTATGTATTTATATATAGAAGTATCATATATATATATTATATATATTATATATATATATATATATATATATATATATATATATATATATATATATATATATATAATGTAAATAACTCATTATAACTCCCTTTATTCACAGCTTAATTTCTTAATTCCTTTAAAATTTTGGTGTATTCAGCCATTTAATTTTTTTCTGTGAGTGGAAAATTAATTCTTGAGTTCATCTTCGGAGTTTAGTTCGAAAGATTCAGATATGGAAATCACTTGCTTCTTCTTTCTTCCTCTTCTTCCTGCTTCTCTTTTTGGTTATCATCTTTTCCCCTTCTTCTTCCTTTCTTCTCTTCCTTCCTTCTCACTGTCTTCTGCGGTTTTGCTCTACAGGGCATAAAAGGAACCCATTTGAGATGCATTAAAATTCCCTTCGTAAGTAAATTTTGAACTTCATGAAATCGGCTGCAAATGACAGCGGATCTGCATATTTAAGATTACTTTTCTATCGCCAGAGATGAGAAAAATTTTGATGAGTTCCAAAACTAATAACGGAGCTAAAAAGGAAGTTCCTCCAAAGAAATGTATTTCGAGTAATGGAGCAATAAAAGGAAGAATTTTAATTGTTTTTTTTCTCCTCCTCCTTCGTATTTTAATGAAAACTTTTCTAATCTGTTTTTAAATTCAATTTTTTAAAAAGTTTACAATTTGTTATTTAATAATTTATTATACTTATATAACTTTGGGTTTAATTTTGATAACATTGAGTTAATTCATATCATACTTATGGTTTGTTTACTTGACTTTTTTAATTTAATATTATTTTATTATTATTATTATTATTATTATTATTATTATTATTATTAATTTATTTTAGTATTATTATAATTTATAGACTATTATTTATAATTATTATTATTAATTTATTATTATTATTATTATTATTAGTTATTATTATTATGATTTATATTATTAATTTATTAAATTATTTAATTATTATATTATTATTAATACTCTTTAATTATTAATTATTAGTTATTATTATTATTTGTTATTTTATTATTTTAATTATTATTATTATTGTTAGTTATTATTATTAGTAGGTGAGATAGTCAGTAGTGTTTTAGTATAGTGTAGTAGTGTAGTAGTTTTAGTAGTAGTAGATAATAGGTAGTGAGTAGTAGTAGTAGTTGAGTAGGATCGAAGTTAGTATTAGTAGTAGGTAGTAGTAAGTAGTAGAGTCGTAGTAGTAGTAGTAGGGGATCTCTTCGGAAAGTCCTTCCCAGAATTTTTTGCCAACAGATGGGTATCGGAATCACAGCTTTGTCCTTCTTAATCTCTTTAATAGTTCTTTTATGTGGTCGGAAGCTTAATTTTAAACTTTGAATTTGCAGAACCCCATTTACCTCTTGAAAGGGGGGCGGATCCCATCATTTATTTCCGAAGGGGAGGGAACCTCCTTGATATAAACTCATTTAAGCAGCTTTCTGGGAGGTCAATTTTAAGGTTATTTGAATTATCAAAACCGTCGAATCATTTAAATACATCCGAGACATATTTTACATTTTGGGCTTCACAGGTTTTTTATACGAAAATATTTAACATATTGAAAGAAAATTAGTGCTAGTATTGTAGTAATTTAGCGTTTAAAATTATGCGGCCTACACTCGCTTTAACGCTAGGTATATGACCTACGAGCGCGGTAATGCTAGGAAGGTAAGGTTATGGTAAGTTTTGTTAAGTATGATTAGACTAAGAAGGTAAAGATTAAGAAGAATTAAGATTATTTTCTTTGTTTGAATGTGTGAAACTAATAATTTATAAATATGGTTCTTTTCCGTGTATTCTTTCCTACTTTTTTTTTTTAAATTTATACAAAAGTGTTCGAAATCCTTCAATTAATTCTATATTCTTGATAATTAATACGAAAGTTGATATAATTAAAATTATCCCAATTTAGGCTACTTTAAAGACTTTTTCAGCCACTTTCAACCACTTTAATGACTTTAACTCTTTTTACCCTAACCCTTACCTGACCAGTATTCATTGGCATTCTAACGTTATGACTACGATTACATCGTGGGTGTCTGATCTGGAATTCGAAGTCAGAGTGACAACTCAATAAGGCTACACATAACATTAACTCAAAAGGTCCAAGTATTTCACCAATACGTGTTGAAGCATTCATCTTGGATTTATGGTGTGTTTTCCACCAGATATTCGTTTTTAAGTATCCATCTTAGATTTTTGGTACGCTATCCAACAGAAATGCATATTCACGACAGTGAAATCATTAAGAGGGCATTTTCTTCAATAAATATCCACACCATCTTCTTTAAAACCTTCATACGAATGAGTCTTTATCGGACTTGGATTGGATTTTCAGACCATAAGGAAGGAAGCCGACCTTCCATACTTCAATCCAGCAAAGATTATCGAGTTTAAAGATAAATATGTTAGTATTAAACAATACTTTTTACTGTCCTTTTTAATTTTAAAGGAAAAAGTATTTTATTGGAAAACTTATTTCTTTTCAAGTTACTACTTTTAAAATGATTTATTTTTATCGTTTGTTAATTATGTAGGTTGGAAGTTCTAAGGCGCTTTTAGAATTTCTTCACACCAAATTCGTCGCTTCCCAACTATGGGGATGTGTCACTTGCCTTTGTATGGAGTATGCCACACGCATCTGGGAAGGGTCCACTCACACAGTTTTCTTTGACAAAGTGGAGGCTATAGCTTTCTACTCATCGATTTATTTCGTCCCTCTCTTTATTCTAAAGCTATTACAATTGACACTGCTCTTCTGAACTCTACAGTCAAATACACGCCTTTCTACAAAGTTTCATCATTTCACTGACCCCAGACTTAACCTCTATGCCCAATCTTGCATTTTACTGGTAATGTCTGAAAAACTTCCTTTATCTATTTTCCAAACTAACTAGCTATGATGAGTCAGAAAAATAATTCACCGAGCTCTCTCTTAAAATAAAACTTATATATTTTCAAAATATTTCTTATTACGTAATACACGAAAAATGGAAGAAGGCCCTGGGCGCTACAAAGGTTCCGAATGTTTACACTGTCACGATGAGAGTACACAATGTTAATTTTCTCATTAAGTAACGTTACATCATTATTAGGTCATACTAACAACATATATAGGGCTATGCCACGTGGAGGTGTGACTTTAGTAAAAAAAAAAAAAAAAAAAAAAAGGTAAGACATTCCATACCTTATTATATCACCCTCACGATTACGCAACATTAAATCATCGTTATTACACCATTCATCCTTTAAATCTATATATTATGGTGGTGTTCCTCAGCCTTCTGACCTAGGTCCAACTCTCTTTCTGATTTTTATTAATGATCTTGTCTCTTTCTTCACTTATCTATTTCTATGCTTAGGACCCCACGCTTCATTACTCATTTCATTTTAAAAGATGTTCTTTCCAACAGCAATTAGCTAGCGCAAGAAAGGCAACCTCGAATCAAATAAACTCTGACCTTTCTCGAATTTCAAGACATCACATAATTTAATATTTTAAGCAAGCTCTAAGAGGTTGGGTGCTCTGAGATTTCCTCAGAA
>JABUQX010080555.1:32500-35933 GCA_015478945.1 Trachelipus rathkii
TACAAAGAAAAATAAGCTTTATCAATATTTTAAACAAAATCCAATACATGAGAATCAAGAAATCTATAAAATGTATTAAATAAATGCAATATAATATAAATTAATATGCGCTAGAGCTCAAAATACCTTTAATATATGGTCTTCTTCTTCGTGTTACTAATCTTTTCCTTTTTCGCAAAGCCATAGCCAAAGTGCCTTTGCCGAGATTTAAAAAATTTTCTTTCTGTTTCACCACAATATTATGGATTGTATACCACCTTACAAATTAGGGGAATTGCGAAATCCAAAAGCACCTATATTATATATATATTATAATATATATATATATATATATATTATATAATTAATATATAAATATAATATATAATAGTATATATATATCTTAGTATATATATAATCGATAATATATTATATGTATATATATATATATATATATGCGTGGGGGGGGGGGAGTGTGGAAAAATGAGAAATGGAAAAAGGGGAGAAACACAGATTCAAAAATTTCCCCTTGATGTATATGTAAATGAATGACAAAATTACGAAAGTTTCCAATTTTTTCCCTTTATTTAACCTTTATTTCCTATTATTTGTTTGGAAAATTTGAAATATTCTTTTTTAATAGTTTTCTTTTCCCTAAGCAAATGAACCAAATAAAAATATTTATATTTTTTTTTTGTTTTTTAACGGTTCTTTTGGTTTTTATTTTTAATATTTTTTGACAATGTATCTTTTGAGGTTTTTGATATAAATTTTGTTATTTCCTTATGCGCTTTATTCGATTTCTCTTACATTGAAATTATATTCATATTTATAAATAGATACAGGTTGTATTATTATTATTATTATTATTATTATTATTATTATTATTATTATTATTATTATTATTATTATTATTATTATTATTATTATTATTATTTTTATTATTATTATTTTTATTATTATTATTATTATTATTATTATTATTATTATTATTATTATTATTTTCATCCCCTCAATAACACACTCACCTTGTATTAGTGATGGGATCCAGATAACCTCTAAAAATGTATCGGGGTAAAGATTTGTTGATGTTTTTAGTTCACTTTTTCCTTTTTATTGTGGATTTTTACTATTAAAAATCCCTTTTTTTATTCACCTTTATGGTTTTTTTTTTTTTTTTGTTATTTTATATTTTTGTTCATTCAGTTCATATATATATATATATATATATATATATATTATATATATATATATATATATATATATATATATATATATATATATATATATATATATTATATTTTGTTCGTTTTAATTATATTTTTTGAATCATATCAATTTATATATATATATATACTTACATACAATTTTATGTATGTATACTCTTTTCTCTTATCTCAGAGTTGTAGGTGAACGCCTTTGTCTACCTTCCTTATGGAAGGGAGAACTCGGTATTATCTGTTCTGATGGGGTGTGAGATGGCATCACTCTTTCGTGATTCGGTTACAAGATATAGCACCAGATACGCTTTTTAACCTGACTCCTTTCGAACACCTATAAAAAGAGGATCCCGATGCCTAGCTTTGTCTTCCTGGCACAAACTTATGGGCTCATAACCCATGAAGGGGAACCAATCAATTTAATATAATTATGAATATGAGTAAATTGCCTTGAACCCTTGTCAATACCTTTGGTAAAGACCCTGTAATAATTAATGGCCCACAGATTTTAGAAAACACTCTTAACCGATTGTACTATTCTCTATACTACTTCTGGAATGTCTCTGTCTATTCCCAGCGATACCTTGCATATCACGCCCTCGGCGTCACATGTGCTCAAACGGTTAGTGCAGCCCCGAATAGGTGCCTCTCTGTCCTCGTCGTTCTTACTTGCTTACTCCACATGCTGATCCCCACGAGAGTGCCAGAGGGTAAATCGCTCTCGATGCATTAATTATTGCGATCCACCACTTCCAAATTTCTTACAGACAATAGAACTATCACTCTCAGCCATACCCTTTAGAAAGCTTTTGGAGTTGGAGACCCTTCCGTGACGATCATATAAGACTAGTCCCTTCTTGTTCAAGCTACTACTTGGAATCAAATTTCCATCTTATCCTCCTTAACATCTGTTTTAGATGTCCCTTTCATTGCCACTCTTGACTTGGAGTAAAACGAAGGCAGTGATGTCATTCTCCGCCATCTCCAATAGAATTGATTTTCTGTTACCAACTTAAACAGGTTTCTCCCGCATCGAGTTTCTCCTGATACTCCAAATCCTCACTTGCTGCTAACCTTTAACATCCCATTTCCACCTTTGAAGGTAAAAATAAGATTTTAAGCTACAATGTTCGTCTGCTTATTTTTTGTTCCAGACCTTGCTTCAGGTGCCAGCGGTTTTGTCATCCTCGAAAATATTGTAGATAACCGCATGACATGACGAGAAATATCACATTTCCTCTGTGTACACTCCAAATTGGAACAACTGTGGAAACCTTAAAATGCCCATTCTATCTCAATGAAAAGAGGTATTGGAGTTATATACAATGCAAAAATTGAGTAGGAAAAATGCCATACGCCAGCTCAGAGATACATTTTCTACACAACAAAGGCAATTGTACTCTTCGATTATAGCAAGTACACCACATCGCGTATCAACCACTTACACAACCCCATTCCAGAAAAACTCCATCCAACAACTTCAGCGAGACCCATGCAGTCGCTGCTACCTGTCCACCTGCTTCGCCTATATTACTGACTGCTCAAATAGCTAAAAGATTGAGATATAGTCCCCCGTCAGGGATACTGTTAGCAACCTTACCACGAGCACTGATTTTCAACCGATCAGCAGCGAGCTTAATTATCCTCACCCACCACCTTACTCAGAGAACATTGCTTGCCAAGGACATTTGTCTCATGCTTTCTCAATGAGTTGGCCAAACCCACGTAAGAAGCCTGAATCTGTGTTCCCTGATCTGTATTCCAATGGAATGGATGTCCATGAGCGGAAACAAATGACCAGACAACAAACCACCAAAGACCACCCGCTTAAATATAGAGTATCTGAGTTCCTAAAGCAGGACACATCGACGCCCGTTGCAGAAAACGCAGTACAGAAAAGACTTTGCTGCAGCCCTATTACCGCGGCAAAAGTATCAACATCATTAGACTATGGAGTTTCCCCTCACAGCAGACCACAAAGAATTATATATACTACTGGATCTATACTAATTATATATACTACATGGATTCCAGTTACCAAATAGAGTTTCGTTTGACGATCTCCCCTTACTTCTTATTCTTTCATCGCCCCATCCATATACAAAATAAAAATCAAGGAGTCATAGGACATCCCTGCATCACTACTATTAACATTAAACTATTAATTTTCAGGTACATTTATTCTTACACACACGCCTCACTATCGACATACATTCTTTTGATTTCATTCAGAA
>JABUQX010080556.1:0-15289 GCA_015478945.1 Trachelipus rathkii
AATAATTATTACTTAGGGAAGTCCTTTGAATAGTTTTACCTTCTTCTGCCTACTTATTCAATAAAGTTTTTAACCTTCAGCTTCTTCAAGAGCTTAACAACATCTACACTGTGTATATAATATTTAATTACTTCAAACTATTTTCAGAAAATTACAGTTTTCAATAGAAAATTAAGAGCTTAGCACGCATTCTCGGATCCCCTTGATCAAATACTGAAAATCTTGCATACGAACAAATCTATATTGTAATACTTATTTTCTAGAAGTGCATATATACTTATTAGAAACATTTTTTTAGGATACTATAATTCTATACGTGGTTATATATACACACTAACTTTTGAAATTCCAATTTTAAATATTCTGAAAAAAAAAATGAGATAGCAACCAATTAATATTAATACCTCACTGCTTTGCTCAGAGATCTTGCTCATTTGAAGTAATACTTCATCGTTTCTTTCCTAATATAAATTAGTTTCAACCAAGTGAAAATAAAAAATGTATACTAAAAATGTATGTACTGAAATAAAACTTCTTAATTCAAGAAAGAACAAATTTATAACTTGCAACAAAACATAGAGTAATAAAAACTTTATTAAAATTTTTCTTTTTATTAAACATGCGAGACATTATGTTTTTGTTATAATACATGAAATGAAGTGCTTCTTTGAACGATTTAATTTAACTAGAAAGAAATTTGCTTTAAAAAATTTTGCAAAAGCAGAAAGTTTAAAACCCAAACATGCAGAGAAAAAGAATTTGCTCACAACAACAAAATGTTATCCACATATTCACATTTTTTCAACGAACTGCCGTTGTTATCTACAGCATGCAGGTTTGAATGATCACTGCAATATAAAATGAGAGCCGTCTTTAGTTCAAAATTTTTGAAAGCATTTGATACTGACTATTACATCTTGGTTTGACATCCTGAAAAATTCTTGCTGTGGTAAATTATTGCTAGTTTGACTACCTTCTTCAATACTTGCAATAGCTGATTGCGCAGGTGAGTTAAAATGACCTACGATTTGCTGCAAATGAGATAATATTTTGTTCACGTCTTCCTTTCGTTCAAAATATCGGCATCATTAGGAATCGTAGTGTCAAGAGCTGTAAAAGGCAAGGGAATCCTGGAACTTCCTGCTTGATTTGTAACTCCTGCAGCCAGATTGAGGTGGCGGGGACACCTGGAGATAACATGAATTTTATCAGCAGGAATATGAATTCTTCCATAACATTTTTGAGGACAATTCATTTATATTAATGCTGTTGCAAACTGAAAAGGTGAAAGGCTCGAAGCATAGCATTTATTCAATTGCTCCAATTATACAGCCTACAAGGAAAATTATTTCAAATCTCACTTACGAGTTCACCGGGTAGATGAAAATTATAAAAACATATCTAACAAACATGACTAACGAAACGATTGAAAAAATGATCTTTCCTCACCTGTACTCGTCGAAAATCCTACATGATTATCTTAGGCTCTAGCGTTAAAGCATGCACGCAAATCCCGTTTTCCCTGTAATTAGTTTTTATTCAAGATGGTTCTGTAATAAAAATTAATAAATCCCCCTTGAAAATAGGGTAAATATCATAAAAGATCGAATACAAATTATTTTCAGATTGTATACCAAAGATCGGCTCAAAGAATCGGACAATTTGTGCCGATTCCGATTTCGATTCCCGAATCCTGAAAAACAGCCGATTCCTCCGCATCCATGCCGATTCCGGATATCCGGCCCATTCCTAATATATATATAATATAATAATATATATTATAATATATATACTATATAATATATATATATATAATACTATATATGAATATCAATTATAAATATATATATATATATATATATATTATATAGTATACCGGCGTTCAGTATTCAGAGTCTTCCATCGGTTTGTATATACAACTTATTCTTATTTTTTTTAATTATATGACTAATATATATAAATATAATATATATATAATATATTAATAATATAGATATATACTATATATATATATATATATACTATATGTAATATATATATCATATATATTATATATTATATAATAATATAAAAGTTTATATAGTATATATACTTCAGTGAGTGTCAATTACAATCCTTACCATTGATATTTCACGATTTAATATATATATATTTTTTTTTTTGGTAATTAATATTACTTGTTGAGTGCGCTTCAAATATACAAAAGCATCCGCTTGCCAAGGAGAAAACATCGCCTTCGTTACTTTGTCATATTCGGCTAAGTCTATGTATGCTCATCTGCATCTACAACGACCTTCAGGTCAGTCTCTATTAGTAAGTTTCCAACAAGGCGATTAAAACTTCTCTCTCGGTTGCACAAATCGATGCTTGTGTCAATAGCTTAAGGGGGCCTGTCTGCCGTTTATTTGTTTTCAACGACAGAGTGTTCAATAGTGTGTTATTGGACATCTTTTAATGTCCGCTCACCAATATATATAGACTCTAGTATATATATAATATATATAATATTATATATAATATATATATATATATATATATATCATATATATATAGTATACTATATATATATATATATATATAAAATTATATACTACTAATATATAATATAACTTTCCTTTCAACTGTGCTTAGGGCGGGCTATCCAAACCAGCCGACACCAACTGTTCGCGAGTCGAGTTTTCAATTCTTGCCCAGTAGATTAAAACTCCAACTGCTAAGCGGAGGATTGAACCACGCGTCTCTCGTATGAGAGTCGGCGACTCAACCTCCTGCGCCACGAGGCGTTCATATATATAATATATATATATATATATAAATAATATATATATATATATATATATACTTATATAATATATATACTATAATATATAAATTATATATATATATAGTAGTATATAATATATATATATATATATAAGTAATATATATATATATATAATATATATTATATATATTAAAATATACTATATAGTATATTAATAATCATAATTTGGGGGCTGGCCTTTGAGTCTTTTGGGGGCTGGCTATGAGTCTCTTGAGGGGCTGGCCTTTGGTACCAGTAATATGGATGAGAAAACCGGAGACTGTTTAAAAGCTTACGCTTGAAGAACGTTTTGTTTTATGAACGCACGGATGCTTAGTGAGTAAAGCTCCCGTGATTGTTAACTCAGCGACCGGCAGGTCCAGTGTTTCCGATCCCGCTGATGGAGGTAGTAAAGAAAAAATCTCCCTTTGACTCAGTTAAGGTTACTTTAAGTTATATATATATATATATATATATATATATACTAAATATATATATATATTATATATGTATAGTATATATTATATATGATATATATATATATATATATAAATATAGTATAGCATATATATATAGTTATATATATATAATATAATATATGATACTATATATATATATATATATATAATGTATATATCATGTCTTTTTTTTTTTTTATGGCATACATTTGCCCCAAAAACTGACGTATTTACAAAAAAAGGTTAAACTTTAATTACATCTAAAAGTTACTTACTCACCGTTTGTTAAGCAATAAATGACTAAATTTTACAAAAGTATAAAAACAAAACATTTAAAGTTATTATCAGTAACAGTTTATTATTAATATTTATTAAAATTTTCAGAATTTTTTTTTAAAATTGTCTCTTAATATCATCAAATTAACATTCCAATTTTTATGTCATAGATGGAAAATGTATTTTAAAATGTGAAATTTTGAAGGTTTTTTCCAAATTATAGTTATTCAGTATATATAATATAATATATATAGTTATATAAATATTATATATATATTATATACATATAGATATATATAAATACTATATCTATATAGTATATACTAATATATATATATATATTATGATATATATTATATATATACTATAACTATATAATACATTATTTACTAGCTATATAATTACTATAGTATCAATATATACTTGAATATATATAGCATATATAATATACTATATATATTTTTTCCTTCTTCTACTTTAATATACATTTCAAATTCTGACTTATTATTTTTTTTTTGTTTCTAAACAGGCTGTCTCATCAAAATTTTTATTTTGATGGCAAATTAAGAAATCAAATTAGAAATATTTTAAATAATTTTTTGAATATCACCATTATGATATAAACTAAAAAAAAAATTTCACCAAGATAGATATCTGGAAAAGTAGGATTAGAAACACGAAAACCAAATTACATATGTTTGGAATCTGAATGAATAGAAAGTGTTTCATTCAAAAAATGTAAAAAAAAAAAAAATTAAAAAAAAATCACAATTATGAAATATCTGCGCAAACAGTATGACAACTTACAGAAAACACAATTACATATTGAATCAGCATATAAAGCTTCCATTACAAAAAATGTAAACAAAAAATAAAAAATATTGAGGGCTCGACGGCGGGACAGAGGGGGGGACGTTTTTCACACCCCCCGTAGGGGAGGCGGAGGAACCCCCGCGACACCCAAATACAAAGAGCGCAGGGTTGCGCCCGCAGACCCTCCCCGGCAGGGGGTACATAGTCTACCCCGCTCGTCCCCGGAAGCCGAGAGACCTCGACTCCTGCATTCTTTGCGGTTTACCCTTGGCTATTCCTTAGTTAAAAAAACAAATTAAAAACTGACGGAGCCGTAAGACGATAAGGTCACAGAGTGCTTTGCAGAAGAAGGAAAGCACCGAGCGCATAAGAGAAGAAAAGAAAATGAAGATGATTCCAGAAGAATCAGAAGTGGCAAAGCCCCTATATAAGATGGGTTCGAACCCCGGAAAGGGGTTTCACCCTTAAAATTAAATTTTAATGGTAAATTCAGCTATTAATTACATAGATCATCACTGTGACAACCAATTGCTGCACAAAATGGGAAACCTATCACAACTAGCTTAGTATTTATACGGTCACTATTAATTGATAATTTTTAGATGCTCACAGTCGCAAACAAATATTGCATAAAATATGAAAGTGAGCATAATTATACGGCCTCTCTCAAACTATCAGCCGTTCACCCTATCGTTCTTAATACACAACCTAGATTAGTCTTTCCTTACTTAACCGGACAGAGCATACCAACCTAACAATGTCTTTCCATACCTAGCAAGATCAAACATACCAACCTAGCAATATCTTTCCACCCTTACCCGGATCAAACATACCAACCTAACAGTGTTTTTACATACCTAACACTGGAACAGGTTCCGGTGCTAGACTTGAAATCATGTTAATAACGTATAATTATCCGACTAAGATGGCTTTTCCAAGGTTTATAAACATGGAGAATATGATTCTGGGGGTTTCAGAACCCAAAAGGGTGTCTGGGACCCATCGCCTCCAGATCAAATTCAAATATCAAAGAAAAAAGCAGAAAATAAACGAAACATAAGAAAAGAAGGCGGATAAAGGATGATCATTGGCAGGATTATGTCACTATCAATCCAGATTACATAACAATACTTTACCTTGCCGAGCAACCAGACCACATCCTGCAGTGTACGTATCAATCATATGGATCATAAATCATCATAACACACCGAGACTGAACATTACCCAACACATCTAACTTTCTAATCTATAAATAAATGTTAACATTAACAAAGTGTCCTACATACCTATCAAAGATACCAACATTTTGAACTATGAATAAGTGCTAACATTAAGAAAGTTCTCTACTAAATCTAACATTTCCCGACAAACTTAACCTAACGCACGTTTCTAACATGTCATTAATAAATAAGAGTAATTTTTGACAAAACTTTACATTTCCTAGCAAATTTAGTATAGTATATCAGATCTAAACCTACTAAACAACGGATAATTGCTAAAATTAACAGCAAAATATCCCGCCTATCAAAGACACGGCGTGCATATCCCTATGAAAATCGAACAAATAAACACATGTACGCATAACCAAATCCTAGTATATCATATACAGGACGTTATTTCTTTGAAGCCATACATTGTACTTCACTCTTGGTTCAAACATTAACCTAATTTAGTTTTCCTTTAAGATGTAACATTTACATTTTCGGAAATAGTTGGGAAAAAGGGGATCCTATGAGATAACGATTATTTTTTCTGATAATCGTATTTTTCAAATACCGTATATAAATATATTTTGTTCGAAAACGTAAATATGCAAAAAAAAACTTTGACTTCGGCTACATTTTCAAAAAAAAATATTTTTCAAAAATGAAATATTTTCTGATAATTGCGTATATATTTACTTACATGTTTTATTTAAACTAAAGAATACCATAGGGTTGATGCATAACAGGGTGCCTTAAATGCATGGTAGACCGTTCGCTGAAGCGTTCTCTTCAAATTCGTGCTGCGGGCAAGCGGTGCCGTATTATTGGGGTCACCAATCACAGAAGAGGGGTGTAAGCGGGCATTACTTCTCCATATATCTAAAACCATAACCAAATTTAGGAGTTGATCTCATCACTCACTTTTAGAGGTGTAGCGGTGTGAAATCTCGGCTACGCCAAGGTGTCATCATCAGCAATAAGGATACCAAGTTTGAAAGAAATACGATCAAAAATAAAAAAAAATCGTCCCCTGATCATATGAAGCGTTACTGTGTGTATATAGATGCTGGAGCTAAGCTCTAAACGTATCGTAGGCCACGGAAACGGGTTTCTCGACTTTAGAAAGCTATACTTTGATACATCATCTGAAAAAATCTTACGATGTAATGGAAATTCCCAAGTCAACTGCCGACATGACTTGGATTTCCAACCGGAATAGATATCCGATACCCTTGAAAACGGTATCGCTAAACTTAGAATCTCCTAATTTGACGTCTCATACGTCAAATTCTAATGATATAATGGAAATTTCCAAGTCAACTGCCGATTTGACTTGGATTTCCTGACGGTTTTGAGTTCCGTAACAATCGAAACGGTCTCGTCGACTTTAGAAACCTTACTTTGACACATCAAGTGTCAAAATCTAACGATATAATGTAAATTCCCAAGCTAACTGCCGATATGATTTGGTACTTCCTGCCATTCAGAAACTATAGAGTCTTCGAAGATGGTCTCATCGACTTTGGAAACGCTTCGTCTTCGTTGAGCCATACACCTTCCCGGAGTATTCGGTAAGCCTTTGACCAATGATCAGTCATGCTGACTGATTTGGTCGATGGGTATTCGAATCACTTCACGGACTTTGGAATCGAATTCTGAGAATATTGGAAACTCTTAATTTGACTCTTCAGGCATCAAAATCAATAAAGTTAAGGGAAAATCCAAATCAATGGCGGATATGACTAGATTTTACGTCCTCTCAGAAGGACCTAGAACCATAAATTTACCACATTAAGCCTTTAAAAGATCTGGCTCGAAAAACGTAACATTATATAAGACCTTAACAAGCGAAACAGCTTGGAAGGGGAGGCGGCACCCTTTTACGAAGGGTGCAGGGTTACTTAACCTCGCCTACAACGAAATGACACCACCACCACTTAGAAGTATATATGAGTACTCTAAACTTTGAGGGGTTACACCTAAGTGTAACATATGAAATTGCTGGTTGAAAAACTTTAATGGGGGCTGCGCCCCATGCAGGAGGATGCAGCTCTATTGTAACTTTATCTACGACGAGGTGACACCAACACCTATATAAGTATACCAAATTTCAAGGGGATACGACCTTTCTAACACATACATTAAGTGAGGCAGCCATAAACTTATGGATGGCTGCAACCTTAAATTACCGAGGCTGCAGCTCACATGCACTTCATCTATGACGAGGTGATCAGCACCACTTAAAATAAGTTACCTAGTGTCTAACAGTATTATCGAACCAATGAAGTCGAAAATGAAAAATCGAAGACCTTATCCTTTGAGGCTAGACCTTATATATATATTAATATATATAATATATATTAATATTTTATATTATATATATATTTTATATATAGTATATATATAACTATATTATATATATATAAGATATATTATTATATATTATATATATATATAATATATATTATATAATTATAATATATAATATATATTATTTATTATATATTATAATAATATATATATATATATAGTATATATATATATACTATATATATATATATAAATATATTATATATATATTATATATATATATATAGTGAGAGAGAGAGAGAGAGAGAGAGAGAGAAGAGAGTGAAGAGAGAGAAGAGAGAGGAGAGAAGTATCTAAATAGATCATATCGGTCTGCTTATTTACCACCTAGCTAAAGCAATATACCAAGTTTGGGCGGCTGCAGCGACCCCCATCAAGGGGAGGCTAATGGAATATGTATAGTACTCGGCTAAGCCCTAGGTTATATCCTAAAAAGATGGATACCAAGTTTTCAGGAGGATAACGATATTACCCTAACTTTTTGAAACGTATTTACTCCATATGAAAAAATCCTATTTAAAATTTTTGGCCAAAAGTTAATCTAATCACTATTTATATATATATATATATTATATATAGTTATAATATATATATATATATATAGTATATAATAGTATATATATATATATAATATTATATATATATATATATATATATAATATAATATATATATATATATATTATTAGTAGTAATGCTCAGGGATCTCAATGAATTGCGGTCCACCCGGTGACCGCTTTATCCCCAGCGTCTTTCTCGTAGAGGACCTTTTTTCGGGGTCTCCTCTCCCCACGAATACCTTCACTGGGGTACTTTTTTCCGCGTCTGTGGACTACCCTGGGGGCTGGTCCCCCTGGGGTCCCATATTTCTATTTGATTCGCCATGAACGTGCGTGAGTGAGTTTATGCGGGAGCCTATGCTCATGTACCATGTAATTTCATGAGCGTTTTTTACCGCTATCCCCTTTGTTCATCACTACCGCTTGATAGTAATCAAGATATATATGGCTGGGCAGGGCTCGAGCCTGACACTCTAGGGTCTCCCTGAGTGATATTGGCCCACCTACCTGCATGGGCAAACCTTTTTTGGTTACTTTTCATTTCCCTGGCGTTTTATTTTGGGGGCTGGTCCCCCTGGGGTCCCCTATTTCTAATGATTCGCCATGTACGTGAGTGAGTGGGTGTGTGCTTCAGCGCCATGTTCATAAGCCATTCTCGAGCGTATTTTTAGCCTTACCGATTTAAGTATACCTACCTTTGGTTCTCAATCTGCTACGAACCCATATGCGTACACAGAGAGCTTACTTTTTTGAGTGTTGTTTTAGGCTAGCTTAGCCGTGTACGTTCGCCGTAGCCTCGTACATGGGTGGCGTCAAGGCCACGTCCATGAAAGTATCGCTGAGCTAACTGTTCAAGGCTATTTCATGAAATGATAGTCTGAGCCGGAGTGGAAATGGCCACGCGAAGCGCGACACGGCGTCACGCCGGCCCGGAACCGAACGCGAGCGCACCCGCAGGCGCATATACTGCGCTGCGCGAACGCTTGAAAATAATTTCGGCTGTTATGGGAAATTTTCAATAATAAATGGGTGCGGATTTGGGGGTAGTGTTAGTAATAGTATCCGTAGAGTGTATATATAAATATATATATATATATATATAATATATTATTATATATATATATATATATATATAATATATATATATATAATAATATATATAATATATATATATATATATAATATATATCTATATATATATATATATATAATATATAATATATATAGTAATATATCACAATAAGTCCGTCCCTTGTACCTCCGCGGCCCACCTACAGATGTGTGGTCTTCCTTCTGAGGTCGTTGTCTAGGGTTGTGACACTTCCCAGGTCGTTACTGGCTTTGATTCTTCTGGCGGACTTCTGCCTTCCTAAATTCCCGTCGAGCAGTTTCAGCCGTTGTATAAGAGCTTCCTTACTTTCCTCTTAAGTTTCCTCCTGAATCTTCTTTTGGTCCTCAAGAATAAGTGAAGTCTTCTCTAAGGTCCTTACTATTCCTTTTTCCTCTTACTATCCTTCAGTAAATCCAGAGTTGTACCAGGAAGGTTTCGTAGTAATGAAATAATGAATAGTTATTCTAAACCCTTTAATCTTCACTAAACTTAAGTAATACACGTCAAAGAGTCTTGATACGAAGAGCGGCGAACAAAGAATGAAACCACTGTATGTATAAAGCTAATGCTCGCTCTTTTATATCATTATCTCTTAAAACGCTTACTTGTAATATTGTTATAAATATTTATTGACAATCTTTCTTAAAAATTATTCAAATAAACTTACATATTATTTCTAGATCAGATCTTAAAAATTATCCTAAATAATTTTACAATCTAAAAAAGTGTTGAAAGTTGATGATAAAATTACTCCCATTCTTAAAAATGATAAAAAATACTAAAATTATTAAGAGAAAGCAGATCCTCACCAAAAATATGACTAAAAGCATTCCTAGTGGTGAGAATGTAGCTTAACCTTTTTCATATCTTAAATTTCATCTGTGATAATACATAACCCCTTATTAAGAATGAAGAATACGGATCCTGAGGATACCTTCTTCATTCATCTCGACCCACAGATGAATTCTACGTCTTCTCATCCTGAAACTCCTGTGTCCTTGATTCCGAGTTTGAATCTTGATATCTTCTCTTAAAGAATCTTCCGTTTTATCATCTCGAAGAGCTCTTGATCGTCGAATGTGGGTCCACTTTGGAGCTTTATGATGAAGGACCATCTTCTCCTTTAAACAACATCTTTTCTCTTCTGATAAAACATTCTCTCCATCACACGATTCATCATTTTTATTTCCCACATTATCTGAACAATTTTCGTTCGTGTCTAACTTCCTTCGCGAATTCTTAAAGTCCGCTTCTTCAGTGACATCTTTTCCTCTATTGTCACAGTTACGTCCTCGTTCTCCCATTCTTTCGTGGGCTCCAAGATTTCTTTCAACTACATTAGAAATGACTTTGTCGAACTCCGATCCTTCCTCTTGCAATTTTTTTTCACAAACACTTTTCCGTCTGTTGTCTTTTACATCTACGATACCACAGTGTGGGGCAGAGTCTCCTGTAAGCTAAAAGGTGAGTGCAAAGTGCTGTGGTCTCTTCATTAAATTCCCTGAACACAAATCGGATTCGTTCCAGTCCAGAACAACTTCTATCGAATCTATTCTTAGTTCATTTTCCGTTCCTAGTTTTTCACTGTCAAATTTAGCTTCTTTGGAGTAATCTGTTGACTGAATAGGGAACAATGTCTGTTTGACTCCACATTGATCCTCTTCCTGTACTCTCGAAGTCTCAGATTCTTGATTCACTTCAACGCTACTTTCTTCAGCAACTTCTTCAAAGTTCTTGGCGGCGTCATCAAAATCTGAATCGTCATCAAAATCTAAATCGATTTCATTACATTCTGGTCGTTCTTTTCCCGATTCGGAACACGGAAGATTTTTCTTTAACAACCTTTCCTTTACTTCTTTCTGTAGTCGTATCAAATTCTTTCGGTCAATTTTCAAACAATCAATCGGATCTTCTATTTTCGGAGGTTCGTCCCCTCCCGTTAAATTCTTTACTTCAATTCCTACCGCTGCCGATTCAGCTTTTTCCTCAATTGCGCAGTCCGGTGGGTTTGCTCCCTTTATATTTCCTCGCGCGTGGGCGTCTCCTTGATTGACCTCACGCTCGGCGCTTCTTCCGCACCATTCCTGTTTCCTCGAAGTCTCAGATTCTTGTTTAACTTCGACACCATTTTCTTCGGCAACTTCTTCAAAGTCCTTTGCGGTGTCAACAAGATCTGACTTGGCTTCATTGTATTTTGATCGTTCATAACGCTCAAGGTAGTTCCCCATTTCATCCATTCCGTCGGTAAATAGAGAGAGCTCCGGTACCTTGGCTATTACTTGAAAACTTTCCGAGGCATCGTAAGTTATCCTCAGCTGATATGCAAGCTGCAGTCTATTGAGCTCGGATTCGCGCTCCTTCTCTTTTTCCGCGCGCTCCTTCTCTTTTTCAAGGGCTTCTTCTTTTCGCCTCGCGGCCTCAGCAGCTCTTTCTTCTGCTATGAAGTCCCTGGCCTCTTTACCCTTCAGTCCCAACTCCTGACACAGTTTATGTATCGAGCTATTATCCATACTTTTTCGTAAGTTTTTCAAAGTTTATACAACGCTTCCAGTCAGGACGGTGAATTTGTTAGAAGAATCCAGTCAAATTTTCGCTTGAAATTTCCAGTGTATCACTGATCATTCACGGAACAGACCCCCAATTATGTTTTCGCTTCTCTACTTTCAGAAGCTCTCCCGGACAGGCCGACCAATTATGTCACAGAATATCCGTCCCTTGTACCCCCGTGGCCCACCAGCAGACGTGTGGTCTTCCTTTTCTGAGGTCGTTGTCTAGGGTTGTGACACTTTCCAGGTCGTTACTGGCTTTTGATTCTTTCTGGCGGACTCTGCTTCCTAAATCCCGTCCGAGCCAGCTTTCAGCCGTTGTATAAGAGGCTTCCTTACTTCCTCTTAAGTTCCTCCTGAATCTTTCTCTATGGTCCCTCAGATAAGTGAAGTCTTCTCTAAGGTCCTTACTATTCCTTTTTCCTCTTACTATCCTTCAGTAAATCCAGAGTTGTACCAGGAAGGTTTTGCAGTAATGAAATGAGAATAATTATTCTTAACCTTTTAATCCTCACTAAACTTAAGTAATACACGTCAAGAGTCTTGATACGAAGAGCGGCGAACAAAGAATGAACAAGGAATGAACGCATATATGTATAATGCTCGCTCTTTTATATCTCTCTTAAGATGCTTACCTGTATATTGTTATAAATATTTTTACAATCTTTCTTAAAATTATTCAAAATAAACTTACAATATTAAATATTATTGCAAAAATTCATAAAATTATTCTAAATAATTTTATATCTAAAAAGTGTTGAATTGATGATAAAATTACTCCATTCTTAAAAAAAATGATAAAATACTAAATTAATATTAAAGAGGAGATCCTCACCAAAAAATGACTAAAAGCCTTTCCTAGTGGTGAGATATGTTAGACTTAACCTTTATTCATATCTATAATTTCTCTGTGATAATTATACTATATATATAATTTGGGTTTTTACTAAAAATTTTTGCTTTTCATTGTTTATATAACTTAAAATATTTTACGTTTTTACATACCCTAAAAATAGTAAATCGAACCACTCATCCAACACCCTCCCACTAAACCAGGTTATTGATCTAATTGATCTATTGATACTATTGATTCAAGTCCATAAGTTTATAACTTAAAAAAGTTGTGTTTTTACATACCCTAAAATGACGTAAAGGCGTTGGCCAAGGAGGGGTCCCCCCTTCTCACTCTCCCTACCTTGCGGACCGTCTGATAAGTCAATACACAGATCTGCCAGAGGGGCTGGTGAATATATATAGTATATATATATATATATATATATATATAGTTATATATATATATATATATATATATATAATATATGATATATATATAATATAATAGTATATATATAATAATATATTATATATATATTCCACCATTTTTTTTCAATCACCCCTATAACTCTCAAGTAGAAAATATTTCAAGCGTTACTGCCGTTAGTAAATGATTGCGTGACCCAGATCCGCGTTTGGAGCCAGATTTCCAGTCCGGCTCCGACTCAGGAATCCAGAATTCAGTCTGGCCTCTGACTCAGGCTGCCTGAAACCAGAGCCTCCCGATGACCTCATCTTCTTCTTCTTCAGCTATCTATGTTTTGGGTACCATCTTATCAACAATCCGCACTTCACTGTGATTAGGCTACGCTTCAAGATCCAGTCGGGGATGTCATTCACTTGATTAAGCGAAGTTAAGATTAGTTTAAAGCCTAGCTTCAGAGGTTCGAAGCTGTGCAGTGAAGAACTCTTATTATTAAATGTTACAATTTAAATCCGTGTTTAAAAGCTTAGTGAAAATATAAATGTAAACGATTGAATAGAGTTGGGTGTGTTATATTTAATAGTAATAAGTTTCTACTAAAACTACTACACTACTACTAACTACTACTAACTACTACTACTGCTACTACTACTACTACTTACTACTACTACTACTACTACTACTTTTGCGATTTATTATTAAATTTTGATATTGGCATATCTACTGCTACTGCCTACTACTTACTTACTACTACTGACTACTACTACTACTGACTACTACTACTACTACTCAACTAGCTACTACACACTATCGGCTACACACTGTTAGTCCGTAACTCCTGTTTCCAGTTCTATGCTTATATGTTTGATGTAAACATAGCATCTTTTACTTCTGGTTCAAGTATCCCTCTCTTAGGTAATAAGAATCTTTATTATTATTTATGTTATTTTCAATCGAAAATGGGTTGACAAACAGTAACGGTAAAAGCATAAAAGCAGTAAATGCATGGGTCGGAGAGAAGAGGGTGTGATGGACCCATGCATGAGGGGCTCTATTTGTCCAACTGCTTTAAGTCCATAGGGTCAGTAAAAGTGTTTTTACTTGAAGTTTCCTGTACTAAACCAATAAAAAAATCAATAAGTGACTTTATTAATATCTCAATCTGAAAAATCTAGCTATGTTAGAAAATTATAAGGTTGAAACGTTTTGACAAACGTTTCAACCTTATAATTGGAGAATTTTGTTAATGTCAACGTTTATTCGCTGTCCATAATGGTGTTATATTTTTGATAAAGATATAGTTTTGGGGACCTAAGTTTTTGTTGTTAGTGGTAGTGGTTGTTGTTGTTGTTTGTTGTTGTTGTTGTTGTTGTTGTTGTTGTTGTTGTTGTTGTTGTTGTTGTTGTTGTTGTTGTTGTGTGTTGTTGTTGTTGTTGTTGTTGTTGTTGTTGGTGTCGACATTGTTGTTGTTGGTGGTAGTTTTGGTGATGTTGTTATGGTTATATATATTAGCTATCCTGGTTTTGGGATCTTTGTACATATACCTCTTATCATGTCATCCTTCACTGTGATTCTACTACTACCACTACTACTACTACTACTACTTACTAGTACTAACTACTTACTAGTACTACTACTACTAATACTACACTACTACTACACTACTACTAACTAGTACTATACTACTACTACTATACTCTACGCCTACTACTACTACTACTACTGCCAATGTTATAACTAGGACCCTAAAACTGTAAAACAAGTATAGTACATTACAGTAAGCAGTATAAATACTGGTAATGGAACAGGTTTGGGGAGGCGCCTCCCATTATTTGGGGGCGATCGCGTATTGTGTTTTACTGCTTTTAGGGTCACAAATTGTTTTTAATTG
>JABUQX010080557.1:2500-45000 GCA_015478945.1 Trachelipus rathkii
ATTTATATAATTATATATATATATAAATATATATATATATATTATATATATTATATATATATATATATATAATATATGTTATATATATATATACTTATATATACTATATATATATAATCTATATATATATATCTATACTAATAACACTATACTATTATATATATATATATATATATTATTATATATATATGAAAAAAAATAATCAGGTGAAATTTAATTTCTCGAGTTTAATAATGACTTATTTCACTCTTATTTGAAAGAGAAATATTTGGTAAGATCAAAGGGCAGGAAGAACTCTGCTTTCCTGCGACATTCTTTTTTCTTTTTCATAAAATTTTATCTTAGGAGTTACTGAAACACAAAGTGAACCAGTTTGTTGCGTGCATATCACCCTATATAAGTTTTGTGTTGCTTTTGTCTTGGCCCTATTAAAAAATATCCTTCTTAAAATTGGATTGAAAGAATACGTTGATGTGGGGGGTTTATTGGTAAAACCATTACTTTGTTCACAGAATATTTGGCGATCTCATAGTAGCCAACCAGAGTGCTTTAAGGCAATCTTTCAGCGGTTTCGAGTAATACTGGATGTTAAAGTTTGAAGTTGGCGATGGGAGCTTATTCTCTGCAGAATTAAATAAAATTCTCCCCTTCCTCACCCACCCGCAAAAGAAAAAAATTAATTTCCTTTTCGATTTGAAGTATTTCATATATTTATTTTATAATTTTGGTTTACATAAAGTTAGATTAAATAATTTTGAAGCGTTATTTTTTCTCTTATCCAAAGTAAAGGAAAATATTGAGAAAGCAATTTTTATTTCAAAATAATGTTTTTAATAAAAAAAAAAGAAAAAATTCGAAATCAACGTGGTTTATATTTATCCCCACCCCCCACAAATCTCGCAAATTGTCTTGTTTTTAACGACTAAAATTCTAATTGCAAGAAATATAAAAATGGAAATTCTGATTTAAAAATGGAGTAAGTATTTTTGATAGAGTTTTATTCCTTCCCTGTCCTCCTTTTCTAATTTGCCATTTGATCCTTTGGGAGGATTCCCTTTAATTTGTATCTTCCGCCATTCATTCATTCAGTCCTTTGCAAAATGTTTCTTTCTCTCTCCAACTCAAACAATCTTTCCTACTTCTTTTACTTAACTTTCTTTGCTCTTCTCTTATCTATTTCTGACTAACCCATTTTACCTTTTTTTTTTTACTTATATATATATAACTATATTATATAATATATAGTATTATATCATATACATATATATATATTATATATATATAATACTATATATTACTATATATATTATATATATACTGTAATATATAGAATATAATATACTATATATTATTCTTATAATATATATTATATATATATGATATATATATAATATAATGTATGATAATATATATATCTATATATATTAATAATATATATATAATTTATATATATATTATATCAATATATAATATTTATATTATATATATCACTATATTATACTATATATATATACTAGTATATATACTATATATATACTATATATATTAATTATAATATATATATATATATTATATATATAATATATCTATATATATATGATATAATACTATAATATAATATATATAATATAATATTATATATATGTATTCATTATTATTATATATATTATATATATATATATATCCAGTGGGAAAATCATTATTGTTTTGCCGTTAGCGTGCGGCTGCATGCTAAAAGGGAAAATAAAAGAATATTTTTTGATTGGGTCCTGCATTATTGTGCATTTGAGGAATAGATGTCGGAAATATTCTACTTGCTAAGGCATCTATTAACAATAAATTTCAAATTCATATATTCAATTTCTTCTCTGGCAGCTAGCGTGAATAAAAATTTGTCGCAAGTGCAATATCGAATGCTTGGGGTAACCTCGACGGCATGCCTTTCTGAGAAGCTTAGCAGACAAACAGTGTGAACGTGCATGAAATGCTCTCGGCGAAAACACATAAAAAGCTTGCGAAACTATCAGCAAACAAATACTCTGAGCGAGGCGAAAAATGCCGCATTTCAGTCTTTATGTTCGTCTCATTTTTAAGAAATTATGGACGAGGTTCATTTTTAAGGAAAGTTGGAACGAAATATTAAAAATTAGCTTATGGTTGTATTCTTCCATCAGCTAAATTGACTATTGATCTAGTCAATGTTCACAAATTTAAACCGTTTTTTTACAATTGTGAAGAAAGGTGTCACTCTATATACAGTAATTAAGTTTCGAAATTTGATAATAATAAATACAGATATTGATTAATACAAAAATGATGAGGAATATTTTAATTTAAAATTTTGAATTAAATAAAAAAGAAGAAAATATTCTATAATGGAGGAATTAGGCCTTTTGCAATTTTTTCCCTGTGTTTTGCAAGCATTTCTTTTCAAATAGAGCTAATTGGAAGGCATCTTATAAAAGTCAAATCCAATATGAAAAGTGATTGAAAAAATTATTTCATGTTGCAAGAAGGCCATCAGAATCTAGTAAGTGATGCCTTTCTGTAAGCTCTGTCACTGCAATAAAATGTTGATGACTTGACGACTTAAAAATTCGATCGACATTTAATGAGAGGTGCCACAGAAGAAAGTTATAAAGTAATCGCTTTGTGTATCCTCAATATCATCAATTCCTATGATCTATTATTTTATATATATATACTAGTATAGTATATATATACTATATATATTATATATATATATTTTATAGGTAGTATATATATATATATATATATATTATATATATAAAATATATATAAGATATACATATATATATTATATATAATATATATATTACTATATATATTATATATAATTATATATATATATATATACTTATATATAATATCTATATATATACTATAAATAGTATATTATTATATATATCATATACTATATATATATATATCATCATATATATATCATATATATATATAATATATTATATATTATATATATATATTATTTTATAATATATATATACATATTGTATAATATATTATATATATATATATAATATTATATATATATATATATAATATAATGATATAATAAAGCAGCATTATATACTATTTAATATATAAAGTGACTACTGTATTTAGCGAGATAGAGATATTGTTATAATTTAGCGAATGCCTCAAACATTTTCGACTCATGATTCGTCATCTGATATATAATATAGTTATATATACTATATATTATATATATATATATTATATATATATATATATATACTATAATATATATTACTATTATATAATATAATAATACTATATATATATAATATATATATTTTAACTAATATATATATATATATTATATTACATATATTATATATTATTATATATATATATATTATATACTATATATATATATATATATAATAGTATATATTATAATTATATATCTATAGCACAATATATATATATATATATAATATATATATATATATATCAGTATAGTATTAATATATATTATAATATATATATTTATATATTATATATATATTTATTATCTATTATATATATATTAGTATATATATATATATACATACATAGATATATACATATAACTATTATATCTAGTAATATTATATATATATATATAACTATATAATATTATATATATATATATAATATATATATATATATATATATATTAATATATATATATATACTATATATTATACTATTATATATATAGTATAATATATATACTCTCAGGCCGCGGGGCTCGTCTAAAAAAATATTGGGTAGTTGGATAAAACTAATTCCATATTTATACATTTAATTCTATTACTATATATATGATATATATAATATATTATATATATTAACTTATAATATAATATATATATTATATTATTATATACTAGAATAATAATATTATATTATATATGTGTGTTGTGTGTGTGCGTTGTGTGGTGTGTGTTTGGTGGTGTGCGCGCGCGGTGAGTGAGTTGGTGTCTTCAAAAAAGAGAGCATGTGAATGAAGTAAAGCATTAATTAAGAAACATTAAAAAAATTTACAATAATTTTAAAAAAGTTATGTACTTACTTTAAATTTGATTGTAAAAGGAAAAAGCCGCTTCTTCCTAATCTTTTGAATTGAAGCAAATTTAAAAATCATTATATTAAGAATCTTGTATGCACCATGAATAATAGTTCTTTTCTCGACGGAAGCATTGCTAAGGCGAAAGTATTTCTTTGCGTTAAGGATTTCAA
Source organism: Trachelipus rathkii (assembly GCA_015478945.1). Taxonomy (NCBI): domain Eukaryota; kingdom Metazoa; phylum Arthropoda; class Malacostraca; order Isopoda; family Trachelipodidae; genus Trachelipus; species Trachelipus rathkii. Next base: position 6,767 of record JABUQX010080557.1, read on the forward strand.
GAAAGAGATTTTTATATACGAAATTCAATGGCAAAATATTTCTCTGCTTTGACGTGTGAATCTGAGAATCTGTTATTAAATCTTTCAATAGTTTCACACTTTTACTAAAGGCTCCAAGTGATTTTCTGTAATGGAATCGAATAAAGCTTGGCTACAGACATAGAACCGAAATCTGTTTCTAGCTCATAAATTATTGTATTTCTGTTTTAAGTATCTTTATTGTCCATGAAAGTGTTCACTTTAACTTAGATTATCATTTCATTTTGTTTCAGGAAGAAATAACCGTGGCAACAATAAATGGTCCTGAGAATGTAAATTCTATCTTTTTCTGACAAATAATTGAGAGGATTGATAGACGGGTTTGGGCAGGGTGTGTAAAAGGAGTGGTTGAAGTAAACGAGATAAGAGCAAGGATGTAGTGGTGTGAGTAGGAATCCTGGTGCGAGGTTATGATTGGATGGTGAGGAACTGAACAGTGTCCCGAGTTTTAAATATTTAGGATATAGGTTGGGATGAAAAGGGAAACGGATGATGCAGAGTGTAGTAAGGAAAGTTGTGATGGTAAGGAAGTAGCGTGTAATTAAATCCTTGGTAGATTTAAAAGGACTAATTGTTGAGTGCGCTATAGTTCTGCATGAGGGTATGTTGATGTTACTGTGTTATATGTCAGTAGTGAAACTATGGTCCTGGATAGAGATCTAAGATCTAAAGTACAATGTGTTCGGATGGACAATCTTACGGTGTGTTAGGTGTGGGACAAATTGATAAAATGAACGTATTATAGGGGTTTGTGTGGTGTGAAGAAGGAATAATTGAGAGAATAACACGAGAGTACATACATTGAGGATGATTGGGATCATTATGTGGATAAAGGATGATGATAGTCGGTTGGTTACACAGGATGTATAGGTGGCGAGTGTGTTGGGAACGCCGACTGGAACGAAGAAGAAAGTGATTGGTCAGTCAAAGGAAATGCTCTGGAGAGGGAATGTGAGTTGGACAGGAGGGAGAAGGAAGGTGCCATATAAGGATGAATTCGGGGTTTCTTGTAAGATTGTGGTGCTGGTTTTTGTTCAAGGGAGTGGAACCCCACATGTGACGAGAATCTACAGGTGAGGGTACGTTGCAGTCCGTTGAAGCCTAGGGTGGATTTTCTTGACTGCTGAGGGTTCTCACTAAGGATAAATGGGCGCGGTAAAGGCTGGCTTTCTTTATCGACTTGACTCATATTCCTCTACTACTTTTCTGTTCCGGTTGTGGTGGTTAACACTTACCCAATCTTGGTACAGAGAGATAATAATACTATAGATATAGATAATAATAATAATCAACATAATATAATATAATATAATAATAATAATAAATGAATAATAATAAACATAATAATAAAAATGAATAATAATATATAATATTAATAAATATAATAATAATAATAATAATAATAAAATAATACATAATAAATATAATATATATATATATATAATATATATATATATATATATATAGCTATATATATATATAATAATATTATATATAGTAACTATTATATTAATATATATATATTATGATAATATATATATATAATATATATCTATATTATTATTATAATATATCATAATATATCTATATATATTATATATCTATATATTTTATGAGTTGAAAACTTATCGAAAATGAGCTTCACAAGAACATATTAAATAAAGAAATTGTAGAATCGAAACAAATTTCTTTTTTAATATCGTGTCTTATTTTCTCAATAATTGAGTTGCAGGACGGCGCTGAAGCGAAGATTTCCTAATTATAAGTCATTGTTAAATCATCATTCTAAAACATATAAAAAAAATATTTCGTTCAGTATGCCGATGAGATCGTTAAGGAAATTGCATTTATAATTGCAAACGCGAGGAAAATCGAAGCCTTATCGGTACATTCTTAATATATATATATATATATATAATACTAAATAAAATATTATACTATATTATATATATAGTACATAATAATAATATATATATTCTTATAATATTATAAGTAGTATATTATTTACTTATAAAGTATATATATATAATATATATATAATTATCTATGAGAGTAAATGTGAAAATTTCTGACAAATAATTAAAAAAACAAAATATCGTTGATATTGGAAAAAAGTGGTCGTTGCACAAACATGCAACGCGAAGGCGAGACCGCACGAGTATGATATATATATAATATATAATAGTATATTAATTATAATATATGATATATACTATATATATATATTATATATATATAGGGTGTATATTATATATTTGAATATATATATATATATAATAATACTGATATATATTTAATATATATATATATAATTAATATATATAGGTTTATATTAAATTATCATATATATATTATATATGAATTATATATATGATATATATTAATATATTAATAATAAATATATATATATATAATATATATAATATATATTTATAATATATATAGTATATAATAATATAGGGTGTAATTTATATAACCTATTCATCGAAATTATATATATATATATATATATATTATATATTATATATAATATATATATATATTTTATATATTTAATTCTTTATGTTATTTTTTTGTTCTTTTATATATATTAAAAATTTTGTTCCCCCCCTCCCCCGGTAAGAAAAAGTAATAATGTGTAGAAAACATTAGAGAGTGAAAAGATACATAAGTAGAGGAGGATAGAACCAGAATATATGTGATAAAAACGGAAAGATATACAAACAAGATTTCCAAATATTTGCGCAACTTCAATAAATTTAGTTAAAACAGAAAAGAAAAAAAAATTCTATATTGATCTTTCTTCCCTTCTCAAAACAAGCATAAGAACAAATCTATATATATTATAATAATTAATGATATATATATATATTATATATATATTTATATTTATAATTATATATATACTAAATAAATTATATAATTATATATATCCTATTATATAAAGTTTAATTATTAGATAAATATGTAAGAGTCAGATTAAGTGGTTTTCGTAAATTATTTTCAAAGTATTATCACTAGAGATCATTCGTGAAGTTTAACAATGTTGACTAAGGAGAATTTGAGACATGTAGTAAAGATGATAATAAAATAATGTAATAAAATAATAATATAATAATAAAAAAATATAATAAAATATAAATAATATAATAAATATCATAAAATAATAATAATGATAAGATAATAATAATATATATAATAATATAAAAATACCTTAATATAATAATATATATATTAATATAATAATTATATATATTATATATAATGTAAAATATATATAATATATATATAATATACACCATCCACAAATCATTTAAATATACATATATTATTATTATATACTATAATTAATTATATAATATATTAATTTGTTCTGTGATTGTGTTATCTTTTAATTTTATTTATTAACGACGGGATTTTACTTGGGTATGGGTAATATATTTGCAACTTTTTAAATTTGTATTTGGATTCTTTTAATTTCTTTATTAAAAAAGAAAAAAATAGCAGAAATAATTTTTTTCTAGAAATGAAGTTCGATTTCTGCATTAAAGAAAAGAAACAAAAATAAAAAGTAAAGTATTTATGGATTCTTTATTAATGTAGCCAATAAAAAGTCCATAAAATACTGATAATTTTTATCTGCAAATATTCTTAACTAGATTCCTAAAGCTTCGCATAATAGAAGTGGCGCAATCATTCTTTGGGAACACACTTGTTTTTCTGGTTTTAGAAATATATTAACGCGCTTGAAAGATTTTTTTATTTTGAATCGTTTGATAGTTTTAGACATTGAGACTGTAACTTTCATTTAGTTTGAGATTTCGAATTTTTTTTTCTTTTACTATCATTATTAAATTTATCATAATTTTATTTTCATATCTTTTATTTCAATTTTCGACTTTATCTGATATATTAAACTTATTTGGCTGTTCAGTCAAGTTTTTAAGATCTAATGTTACGCGTTAACGCTTGGATTTCGGTCTCCTTTTGGCATTTCTGTAAATTTTAGATTCGCTTTATTTATGTTTAAGCTTTTTTTGCCCATTTTTGTCCGCTGTCATATCCAGTAACAGACTGAAGTTTCAGTTCAATTATCTGTCAATAAAACCACTATAAACAATACGTTTTTAGTATTTGGACCCCGTCATTTTTATTCTATCAAATGGCTGATTGTCACATATGATCTTGATAGAGATTTTCAACATCGCTGCATGAATCATATATACCGTTGTTCTGGCCCCTTGAAAATTGCTTTCTAATACGTATCATATAATTTAGAGCTTATCCTTCTTTTTGGAAGATATAGTTCGTGATACTCACAAATCTATCATATGTGTTTTCCATAGACTATATATCCATGAAAACCTCGTGATCTTACTCGCCAATCTTTTGAGGGAAAAGTTTTTTAAAGGTTAATTGAAGGCATGTTAAAGTCCATAGAACTTTCATGTTGCCACAATTTTGTGGGATAATAATGATCTGATGTTCAGAAACATTTTGAGAATCTTGCGATTTTATGGTTATTCATTTTTCTGAATGCCTATACTGATATAGAAGGTATCTTCGTCTATTATTCCATGACAATAATTGGTAGAATGTATCGTTTACGAGTCACCTTCAAATGTTTTTGAAAAGAGCAAAAATTAACACAATTTACTCTTAATAATTATGACGTTTTGGAGCTATTTTGTTCTTAACGCTGCAGAGTCCTTTAAAACATTTTATATTATTTTTCATCTCGCGTTTACCTTTTTTTCAGGTTTTCATCTTGATGACACCAGGTTCACTTCTTCCTAAACGTTACATTATCACTTCTTTCCTTCCATATTTAATAAACATGTTAATGTCGTTCCTTTTTCTTTGCGTTAACTTTGCGTTAATCTTTAGGTCAAATCGACAAAAACATTTGTAAGTTTCAAGTTTCAAAGCAATGGTTGTTATCCCTATTTTTCTTACGATACATTACACATTGGTTGAATCATTCCTTTATGACTTTACTCCTTTTTATCTACATATTAAACTTTCTTCCTTTCCATCTCTTATTAACATATTTCTCAGTCATATAATCCACAGATTTATCAATAATGCGGGCACTGCAAATCACTTCATTCATCTGCATCATATATAAATATACTATTATACATATTATTAAATATATTTCAAATAATATAATATTAATATATTATATAATATCATTATATATATAATATATAAAAATGTTAAATTATAATATTAAAACTTTATTATATAACAATACCTAATGTAACGATTGGATTTTGAGTTAAAAATTATCACTTGTGGTTTCCAGTCTAGCTTCAAGTCTTCTCCTCCCATTTAATATAAAACTTTTTCCTTTCAACTTCAGTCGCAAATTTACTCCCAAGAAGATTGAGAATAACATTCATCGTGTAAAACCAACATATGCAGTTAAAGATGATTATCAGTTTTAATTTTGAGAACTAAATTGGCTTTTTACTGTTGAGTAAAAAAACCTATTCCCATTATATCAACTCTGATAGAGTCATCTCGAGCGTAAAATCTAAAAAGCCTTTAATGTATAAAAAAAATGTTTACAAGATCAAAAATTATGATTGGAGAACATTCCAAGATTTTTTTTTTAACATTCAAAAAAAATAGTAAAAAGTAGCATATATGCATTGAGAGAGAGAAGAGAGAGAGAGAAGAGAGAAGGAGAGAGAGAGAGAGGAGAGAGAGAGGAGAGAGAGAGAGAAGAGCGCAGAGTAGAGAGATGAGAGCAGAGAAGGTGGATGAACGGAAGGCATATGTGTGAACACAATATAGACTTCTGTGACTCGATCTAAGTCCCGTTAAGATCATCACTCCATGTCTACAATGTGAGCGACTTCGTTGTTCTTAAATCCTAAAATTGTCTTCATTTAGTGCGAACGAATGAAAAGCATTCCACAGGCGTGAATATGCTTTTAGAGTCCATATTTCAAGATAGGAACCCAAGATGATCAATACAGACGCCTACAAAACATCTCGCTCGAACTGTTTGCATGACGTCTGCTCCAGCACGAAATTTACGCTTCAGACTGAATCATTTAACTGATAATATAATCCGAAGGTAGGAAGGACGAGACTTGATAGGGCAGACAGAAGAGCAGTAAAAATTGAAACGAAGCAAAAGAAACGCAAAGAGATTAACGTAAAATATTGAAAATACAAGCGAGATGATAAACGTCGAAAAAAACAGAGTTTTCCGATAAAAGGATCAAAATCGGCGGTCCTCACCATAAAAATTTTAATAATTATATATATTATATATATTATTATATATATATTATAATATATATATATTTTAATATATCATATATAAGTATAATATAGTATATAATATATATATGTATAATATTATATAATATATATTGTTGGTGTGGTGTGGTGTGTGTGTGTTTGGGTGTCGTGTGGTTTTTTCTATGACTGAGATGTTAGACTGCTGATATAGAAATAAGCTGAAACAAAGATTTGCTGTCGAAACTCATGCATTTTCTCTTTTTATGCAGTCATTGAAGCAACGAAAGTTTGTATCTTTCCTGTCCTCTGTATTTACCAGAAGGTGTTTGCTATAAAGGAGAAACCTTTTGAACTTTTGGGATCGTTTTAGGTTATCACATTTGTGGAATAATTTAAGCACTTCCTTTAAACAGTATTTATTCAGTATCATAAATCGAAAGAATAAAAGCAGTAAGAAATGATTTATTAGACAGTTTTAAGGAAAAAAATTTGCCAGTTTAAATTGTTGTGGACTTTGGCTCTCAAGAGTTAGATAATTCTATGAATGAACTTACAATTTTAAGATAAATGTTAAATCTTATTATTGCCATGAAATTGTTTATAATCTTGTATGTTCAGTGATGTTATTTACTTACAGAAAATGAGACCATTGCGTGTAATCTTAAATATTAATGGTTTAGATTAACATGAGAATACAAATCAAGAAAATCATTGCAATTGTTTAAGATTTAATCGAAAATCCGTATTTGTATAAACGGGAATTCCATAGAAATATCTATTTTGCGCTTCTAAACATTAAATGATTCGTTAATTTAAATTATTGTTTATCATAGAATTATCAAGATAAGAGGCATGTTCGTTAATTGTGAAGATATTGAATCATTTATATATATAGATATATATATATATAAAATATATCATATACTATATATATAGATATATATTATTATATATATATATATATATATATAGTATATATAATATATTATATAAATATATATATAATATATTATTAATATATATATATTATATTAATATATATATATATATGATATAATAATATATAAATATATATAATATATATATATAATTATATAATATTATAATTATATAGTATAATATTATATATATATATATAAAAAATTAATATTATATATATATGATATATATGAATATATATTATTACATATTATATATATATATGATATAGATTTAATATATATATAAATTATATATATGATATATATTTTTTTTTTTTATTTTTTTTTAATCAGTGGTTCAAGCAGGTAATATTTTGATCATCCTTCAATATAATCGAAGCATCGTTTTCAAATGCCGGAGGTTCTAAGAGCAATATCCAGGATACGGCAGAATGACTCTAATGAAAGATACGAAAGATAATTATTTTGTATAAAAAAGTCTATTTAAACTCAAATAAGCATAATAATATATATATATTATCTTTTTTTTTTATTATTTCATTAATATTATATAGTATATATATATTTATATAATATATATATATTATTATATATATATACTAATATAGGTGACGTGGGGAAAGGAAGGCTAAAAAAGGTTGAAGAACGGAAGACACTTTCATTGGACAAGTGAATAATAACATGGTGATTTCCATCCCAGAACCGTAGGGTGAAGAGTGTGAGGGCCAAGGTGCAGCCAACTGTGGTCTGTCATAGGGTTCGGAGGTCCTCTGAGCTTGCAAATGACAGCAGATGGTTTGTACCGTCACGTGTGACTGGCTGGGGGTGTTGGGTCTGTCTCAACCAGTGTATACCCATGAACCCTCTGAGGTGGGAGCTGCTGCACCGTCCTGGATGCTCGAGGAGTGGAGCGAATGTCCTGCGACAGGATTTGAATCCTATATCGTCGTGCAAGGCTTGCGGAGGTCGGAGGGTCAGTGAGGGGTTTCAGGTGTTGGAATACGACGTTAAGCGGATATCCCGACAAATGGTTGCTTGGTTTTGAGGTTCCGGAATATGATCGTGGCCAACTCAACGCGCGTATTATACGGCCTAAGGTGTCGTACTACATGGATTTGTGTGGTCTTGCATTGTATTCATTAAGGATGAAAGGGTCACGATTAGGGATATGAGACACTACATAAGTTTACGAGGATGTCTGTGAAATAGTATGCTGACTGCTGTCAAGAGTGCCTCCATCGAGCGAGTGCTACACCGTAGGTCCGAATAAGAGAGATGCCCCCCAAGCCATATACCGACCTCACTCCAAACGGTCGGAGCATGCAGCACGATTGCAATTGACGCGAACACTGGTGGGTCGTGCGCGGTATAGTCTCTAGCACTCCTGTCGAGTCATACAGAGACAACTTTTCGACTCGTCCGAAGGAGCACCTTCTGCCCAATACGTCGACCGCCATGGATAGTTTCCGGCAAATGCAGTTCGGTCTCGATGTGCCGGTGGTGTGCCGGTGGACCTATGCAGGCCTTTCGGGGTCGGTAATTAGTGTTTCCGCAAGTGCAGATGCGACGCCTGTAGTGTCCACTGCACCTAGGTGCCGAGTACTCCGCCAGCTGTATCTGGCAGAGTGTCGGTCGCGCTTGTGGCGTCTCGTAATGCACTGCAGATTGATAAATCCGGCTTCTGTCGCACGGGTGTACGGTGTTCCTGGCCTATCATTGTCCTCTAGCGGCGATCAAATATCATGGTTCCCTTGTAACCAGTGAACCACCCGTGCATCTTTTGATGTGCTCTCAAGCTGAATCCGCGACCAAGTGTCCGGTACCGACGCACTAATCCTTATCTTTAATGAAGCCGCTTTTCGTACGTGATGTCCTGGCTGCGATATACCCCCGATTAACTACCACCCTCCCAGGTCTTGTTACCGTGGTTTATATTTCCCTATAAATATACGCGGTGACGGCCCCAAATACTTGCACGCGAATTCTCTGCGGGTGGTTTACATAAGTTCTGATGAGTCGTCTTGTGTTGGTCGTTGGAGTTTCAATGAGGTCTAAGGACTTCACTTTCTGCGAATTAGAGAATTTAACTAGTGGGTGATTATTTTGACGATTAGTCATATTATATATTATATATATTATATATATACATATATATATATTAATATATAATTATATATATATCTTATATGATACTTTTATAGTTAATTGAATGGATATGATCTGTTTGAAGTATTATGTTTGTTTATTTTTAGCAGTAAGCAAAAATTTTCTACGAAAGATCATCAAGGAAATATTAAATAACAGGGTCAGAAAAAAAAATTAGGAAAGCTGATCCAATGAGTGCTTTTCACTCCTCTATTACTCCAAAGATAGGTGAAAATAGTACCAATACGCCGCTTTAGGGCAAGGAGATGAAACTTTCCGACAGAGAAGGGTTGGAAATTTAGACTTATATCAACATTATGGTAGTTGCAAAGAAAAGGAAATCTAGGGTTATGTGGCTCGAAGGATCTAGTTGTAAACGAAGGTCAAGAGAGTTTTGAATATTGGTTAAGGCCGATATCTGTTACTTGTATTTTCTAAATCATTGTTTCCGAGATCCGTAAGAAAAGCCCAAACAATTTGTTCGCATTCAACTGGACTTTAATATGATAGATGTACACACTATTTAGTGTGCAGATATGGATATATTTATCTAATAGGATCATCATGCGTTTGGATGGAATATATAAGTTTTGAAAGCATTAAAACAAGAAAGACATTAAAATGAAGGAGAACTTAATTCTTAAGAAAATAGGATTTTTGATATATATATATAATATTATATATACTATCTATCTATCTATCAATATACTGTATGATATTGTATTATAAAATATCTAATGATATATATATATATATATATATATATATTATAATATAAAGCCATAGTTATAACTCTAGCTAAATTTTAGAAAAAGTGTCTTATATGTGAGGAGACTGGAGTAAGATCTCTCTCAAAATTTTTGTTTAAAGAGTTGTATAAGAACTTTGTCATTCAGGATGAACTAGGTCATTTTTCATATAGAGTTTTTCAGAAGAATTTAGGAAAGTTTATAAAAGGAGAGTTTATATATATAATATATATATATATATATATATATATATATATAACTATATAATATATATAATATGTAATATATTATATTATTTTATTATATATATATATATATATATATATATATTATATTAATACAATATAATATTTATTATATATATATATATATATTATTATATTTATATATATTATATATATATATAGTAATATATATAATATATATAATTCTCAATCAAGAAATAAGACTACTCAAAGATTACGCGCAGACTTTTATCGATAAGTAAATGATGTTACATTCCTTAGTCACTAAGTGAAGATGCTTCTGCCGAATTACAAGATCGCGTAGCATTACTGCAGTAGTCATACTGTACGGGGGCCCTGACATATTATATAAGGTTCTACACGAACGTTAATAGATTGTCGAGTATAGCATTATGAATGCGCTTTAAACTCAGCAAAATCTTGCACGATTTGTTCCACACGACACTGACCAACTCAAATATACGATAATATTTCCAAATAATTCAATTTAACAGTTACGCAGTCGTGGAAGTCTAGAAACTGAAGTATCGCTGAGGGTCACTAATAAGTGGCGACATTATGACATATTTAATGACTAGTCATTTTTTTAACTGACGAAAAGTGTTTTTGAAGGAGGCTAGCGCATGAATTGTCTGTGACTACGAATATATAATAAAATATATAATATATATATATATTATTTAATTTAATATAATATATATATATGAAATATAATATAATTATATATATAAATATATATAATAATATATATTATCTCATTTCCACTCGTCAGAATCAGCAAACTAAAAATTAGTTCGAGAGAAAAAAAAAACAACTCAATCTCGTCTGTTTTAATTAGATTTTTTTGTTTTTTTTATCACGTGACATAGACGTTAATGGAAGGTATAACATTACTTTCTTTCTAAGCAAGATTCGAAGAAGTTAATTGTTTGAGCTGCCTTCAAGTTTTCTTGATACTGCAAGTTGCTCCTCTTATAAGGGTTGTCGTCCCTTTGATCATGGATGTCCATTCCCACATCATTGGTGGTTGCACTCAACCGCAGGTCTTCCTCGATAAAGGGTGAAGTCCAAAGGGACTTTCGTTTAATCAACCTCTTTCTTCTATATATGTTCCTCATCTCAGTCTCTTTAAACCATCCAACTTAGTTGCAATACACTCCTCATACTAAATCGCTATTAGAACGAAACTCCTCTTAAGAGGCGGATCGTTGCTATATATATCATATAGTACTATTAACTATATAATATATCTATTACCTACTATCGGTGTAGATATTATAGGTATAATACTATAATCTCTATATATATCTTATATATATATATATAATATATAATACCTATTTATTTTTTATTTTTTATTTTTTTTTTTACATTCTTTTTATTTTATAATTACCTTGATTAGTTGCTATTATTCGATTAATTACATGTCTGAAGTTTTTCAAGTCTTTATTGAGACTTGATTTCTTTTCTAAAGAAAGTTTAGCCTAAAATATAGTCTCTCTTTTCTTCTGATTTATAGCCAATTGTTTCTCGTTGTATGTGTATTTTATTATTATTATATTTTTTTTTTTATTTTATGGTATATTTATTTATTTTTTATTTTTTTTATATTTATTTTATTTTTATTTATTTATATTTATGTTATTATTATTTATTATTTTTTTTATTATTTTTATTATTATATTATTATTTTTTTATTTATTTTTATATTTATTTATTATTTATTTTATTTATTTTATATATATATATATCTCTTATATATTATCATATATAATATTATTATTTAAGTTTTCTTATTGGATTTTATATTTCTTTTTTATTTATATACTATTTATTTATTATTTTATTTATTTTTTTTTAAAAATTTTTTTTATTTTTTTTTTATTATTTTATAATATATATAATTATTTATATATTTATATAATATATTATTTTATTTTATATTATTATATATATATATATATATTTTATATATATATTATATTATATAGAAAGTATTTCAATTACAAAAAGGGTAAATAGGCTATATAATATATAATATTTTTTATATATATTATTATATATATATATATATATATATATATTTTGTTATATACATTTTTTCTTATATATATAATCATTATAATATACAATTTTAAAATATTAATATTTTTATTTTTTATTGAAAAATTTATTATTATTATTATTTATTTTTTAATATTTTTATTATATATATATTTATATATTATTTATTTATATTTTATTATTTTATATATTATTATATTATATATTTATTTTATATATATATTAATTTGTTTGTGTTGTGTGGTTTGTGTGTGGTGTATTTGTGGTGTTGTTTTTTTGTGTGGTTTATTTGTCTTGTGTTGTATGTGGTGTTTTATTGTGTGTGCGCTCCAATTGGTTTTCTGTTCAGTTTCTGTAAATATTGAGGGGTATATATTATAATGTGATATATGTTTTTCTAATAGAATTCTTCTGAAAATTTAGGTTCTATTTTTGAAGTCTTATTTCATGTCCATAAATTTTTCCGATTTCATCTTACTTGAGCTTATAATTATTTCGAACATCGGCTGTCTTGTGTAACGATAGAGATCGAGACATTTCTCAATTATTTTTTTCTCTTTTCGCATACTTTCTCGTAGTTTATTAGTATAGATTAAAAATTTTCATATATTTTAAAAGATATTGTATTTTATTTTTTTGATGTTTAAATTTGTGTGATTTACTTTTTTCATAATTCTCTTTTTTTTTTAGTTTTTGGCTAGGAGAAGTTTTTTAATGTTATATACATTTATACTTAAAATGCTAAATTATGTTTTTAAAATGTCTATAGATTAATAAGCGAAGGAAAGGCTAGAGTAGAATATCTTCTTTGCAAAATGTCAGTTGCATGCTCTATTTTTTAGAGGTCTGTCATTCGTCACCGATATAGTACGTCACATCTGAGTGTTTCACTCATGACTGCTTTACCTTTGAAGAATTAGAGTCCGTATTTGCTTTCACCTTTCATCGATTCTTCCGTTTCTAGCTGACTCTCCCCAATCCCTTCTTTGACATGTAAACTATTGCATCACTCTCTTTTTATTATACTCATTACAAAGGACAAATTTGTTTTCTTTTCTTGATCTCTTCTGCGTTGCGATCATGTCTTTCCCTCTAAGCAATTCCTTTTCTATTCTTCTTTCACTCCATTCAGATCTTATATTCTCTTGCTATGTTTTCATTTTTTTTTCTTGTGTAGTGTATCTACATTGGTCTACCTTTTTTCTCTCCCTGTTATTATTTTTATATCTTTCTTTTCATTAAAGAGAAATTTTTCTGGATAAATTTCATTGGCCTGTGAATCGCTTAGCATATGAGAAACTTGTGGTGCCTGGTCGGAGGTACCTGGACCGATATAATTGGCGTCCTTCCTATTGATAGGGTGGCCAGGGGTGAGAAGGTAAGAAGGAATATTGTAAATATATTATTATATATATTATATATATTATTCTCTTATGAATTTTTTTTTATATTTAGTATAAATATATTTTTATATTTTTTATATTATTATTTATTATTTTTATATATATTTTATTATTTTATATATATATTTATATATATTTTATTTTATTTATATTATATATAATATGTAATATAATATTTTAATATTATATTATTTATATATATTTAAATTATATTTTATATTATTTATTTATATATATATATTTATATATATATATAATTTTTTATATATATTTTTATAGTATTCATATTATATATATATTAGTTGATACTTTTTGCAGTAAAATTATACATTTTATACATTTAATAAAATTGTAGTATTTGATACCTCTTAAAAAATAATTGTTTACTATAGGGATTCGTACTGCTTGCCCTTGCTTTGTTAAAGTAGTTAACAAGGAAGAGAAAGATTGCTATTTTTATCCCTTTTCAATAGACTTATCATCCTTTTCCACAGATAAATGAATTCAAGAGAAAAGCAATTATGCTAATTGGCAAGATCTGCAAATCCTCCAAAAGAGATAAATAAAAAAGATTTGATTTAGGATATAATGAAACTTGATATTATGTTGTATCTTAAAGGTATAATTTTTTAATTTTTTTTCTTGTGGGGCATCTTCTAATTCTGTTTTCCATATTGATCATTAAGTAGAAACGTAAATCAGATAACTTAATTTTTTATATGTGTCTGATGTTTATGGTTTGCCTTTAGATTTTGGGAATGACATCTGTTCAAAAGAGCTTTAAAGGGATGTTGTTCATTCATGATTATGGAGTCAAACGCTTTCATTTTAATAACACTGTCGTAATAGATTAATAGATAGATAAATAGATATATAGAAAGATAAGTAGGCAAAGATAAAATAAAATGATAGATAGTATTAGATATTATTAGATTAGATTAGATTTAGATTGATATGATTAGCACCTCATGATATACCGATAGCCATAGTAGATAGCATCGATTAGATAGATAGATATGATAGATAGATAAATAGATGAATAGATGAATAGATAATTAATAGGATATAGATAGAATAGATAGATAGATAGATGAAGATAGAAAGATACATAGATAGATAGATAGAATAGAATAGATAGATTAGATAGATATTAGGCATTCAGAATCAGATAGATAGATAGATAGATAGTGATAGATAGATAGATGGGCGTGGCTTTTGGGTTGAATGTGGGGGGTGCTCTTGGGTTTGGTGGCCTCTTATGCACTATGATAATTTGATAGATAGATAAGATAGATTGTCTTTTTTTAGTCTATTACATTCTTTATTTTCTTATAGTTCGCATTACGACTTTGCTCTTTCATTACTTCTTAGCACTCATTCTCAAAATAAATATATTCACATAACATAAACTATATTACATAATTAAACATTGTTAACTACAGAGATCATATCCCCCTAATGCTGATCTTAAGGGATCCTCGTATTTTGCACAAATTTTCTTCCTCGCTTTGAGAGCTATCCATATCCTAATCAAATAAAATAGTAATCCTCCATACTTTAATTGTTAGCAAAATGTTTTTTCAATATCCTTAACCAACTAATACCGACACTTTTTCAAATATTATCTATCTTTCATATGCACACAAGTTAAACATCAAGGCTACTAAATATTGGAAAATACCAGGGCATGAATTTCTCAATTAGTTTAAATATCGACACATGAGCTCCATTCAAAGGAATTACAAATAAACATAATTAACAAATCCCTACTCGACTATCCCTCTATCATAATCTATTAGCTATCTTTGTGAAAACTAACTCAGTCTGCACTTAAACCTGACCATATTTATTATCTTTACTCACACTTTATGTACATCTAATTAGTCTTCTCATATCGAATTAATCTTCAAACAAAGAAGAGACAATAATCCAGATCTTACGGAACCAAATCTTTCTTAAAAAATACATCCTAAATTTTCCCTAAGAAAATTTATCCCTACTCGTCTTAAGGATTAAAATCTTATCTTTTAGATTTTTATTTAAAGATGCACCAGATCTTATCTTCCATTTTCCATTGAACATCTTAGAAGACCCTAAGAAATGCTTATTTTAACTAATTCATCCTTATTTTTAGTTGATCTATTAGATAGATAGATAGATAGATAGATAGATAGATAGAAGAAAAAAAAAAGAAAATTATGTAAGATATTTAAAGGATTAAAATGAATAAAGTTTTAGAATTTTAGAAAAAATAGAAAAAAAAAAATTTAGAAAAAAAAAAATTTGAGATAGATAGATAGATAGGATTAGATAGATAGATAGATAGATTAGATAGTATATGATTAGAAAGTGTTTTGATGGTTCTTTTCTGTCCTGCCCTCTTCCCCTCATCCTTTTATCGTCCCTCTCTCTAGATAAGAAGTGGAGAGAAGAAATATGAATGTACATAGAGAGATAGATAGTAATGTAAGAAAGAATATGCACAGATAGAAATCGAGTTTGCGTCCTTTGGGCTGTTCTGAATAGAGAGAGAGAGAGAGAGGCTCAGTTGGTGTTTTCATTTAAACTTAGTGCCAAGATTCGAACAAACATTTGAATACCTCTAAAGTCTAAACTTTAAAATCCATTTCCAAGACTTCTCCAAAGTTTAAGTCTTGACATATTGAGGACAGACTTTCAGAGAGCCTTATGAAGCTCTGTCAAAATAGTTTGAATGCTTTTCTTTAATATATACATATAATAAATAAAAATGCATAGTAAACAATTATTATAATTAAAATATGTCTTCTGTAATGCTGTTTTGATGGATAGATGCAATTTACTAGAAACTAATTCACTGTTAATTATATTAGAAAAAATAAAATCTCTGCAAAATCCTCTTCTCATTTCAATATTATTATTATTATTATTATTATTATTATTATTATTATTATTATTATTATTATTATTATTTTATTATTACTTATTATTCTTCTTATTTTATTATTATTATTATTATTATTATTATTATTATTATTATTATTATTATTATTATTATTATTATTATTATTATTATTATTATTATTATTATTATTATTATTATTATTATTATTATTATTATTATTATTATTATTATTATTATTATTATTATTATTATTATTATTATTATTATTTTTTATTATTATTATTTTTATTATTATTATTATTATTATTATTATTATTTTCATTTAAGCTTAAGGATCTCAACATTCTGAAAAGGAAATAATTTAAAAGCGTTTTTCATTGAAAGAATTTTTTACTTTTTTTCGTGTGGAACAAGAGTTGATTTTCAGTTTGAAAGACTTTAATTGTTACAAAACATTTGCATTCATTTAGTCACTATTGGAACCATGAAAATCCTTTCGATGTTTAAAATTTAATTTTAATTATGAATTGTTTTTATACTTTAACAAAGTTTTTAAAGACGTGGTAAAAGTTTCGCAAAAAAAAAAATGGTTAAAATTTTGCTTCAGCAAATCAGTTTCTATTTGTGACAGAATTCTTTTAAAGAATTTGAGTTTTTTATCATTTCTTTTTTAATTTTTTATTTTTAAATTATTTCATGAAAAATCTTTTTCCATCTTCTTCTATTTTTTTTTATTCATTTTCACGTCAGTGGAATAATTGAAAAGTATTTTTTTTCCCAATATTTTCTTTGATGTAGAGATGTAAAATTTTATTTCTCTTTCAAATGAATATGTGCCTATTTGAACAATAATTTTGTCCCACAAACTGAAATAGATGAATTTTTACAATTTTTTCCCGCTAATTTCAAATATGTTTTTAGTTTTTTTTCTGTCACCCATAGCTTTTCTGGGATACTATATTTAAATATTTAAAAACATGTATTAAATAATATACAAAAAAATCGAGTTAATTTTATATTAAAACTCTCCTTTAAAATGTAGAGGAATATAATTTTCGACGGTATTTAGCTTCTGTTAAGTCTCATTTTAGTGACCAACATTAATCAGCCAACATAGAAGTGTTCACCTTTCCTTAGTACCGGGTTTCAAAGCTCGGAATGTCCTGGTGAAGCCTCTGGCCGTGTTCGTCATTGACTACCCCAAGATTTTCAGGGAAGAAGTCCAAGTGAGAGTCGAGGAAGTGGATTTTTAGGCACATATTGCATCCCAAGGCCTTGTATGATTTCAGTACCTCTTTTGCAATGTCCGAATAGTTCTCTGCTCTTGGTTCTCCAAAGAGTCGCTACAAACTTTCTTAAATGACAGCCATGCAGTTTTTTCAACATCGTTAAGATTTTACTTAAACTGTTGGTCGTTCATCAACTCCATAATATGTGGCCCAATAAAATTACCTTTCTTGATTTTAACTTCACTTATTCTTGGAAATTTAGTTCTGAAATATGTGAATCAATTGCCAGTTCTATCCATACCTTTGAAGAAACTTTTTATTAATCCTAGCTTAATATGCAAGGAAGGCAGATAAATTCTGAGAATCAACAAGGGGAGGATTGATGACATTTTTCTCTTCTGGAGTCAGAGATCGTTGTGGTCACACTTTCTTCTGATTATTATAATTTATCTTATACCGACTGTCCCACTCACAAAGGAGGCAAGAAAATGTGGTATAACATGGCTGCATTCCAAGTAAAAGTGACACGACCTTAAGTTCACCACATTCATTCCACTTGTGATCCTCAAACTTAATTTTGTCAACAGAAGCTTCATAATATTATATGTTTCCTTCATGTAAGGTACATATGCCTTGGAACAGAGGGAAACACATTACCATTGTGTAGTAAAACTGCTTTCAAACTTACTTTTGGAGAGTCGCTAAACAAGCACCACTCATGCTTATTATATGTATGGCAAAATTCCTCCATAACAGAATGTACAACATTACAATACACTATGCCGTTCTCAAGTTTGAAAAACTTTTCAAAACCACAATGCCTGTCACGATAAAAACAAACTTTAGTCTCTTTTTGGAGACGATTACATCCCTTTAACCTTGAACCAAGGAGTTCAGCTTCTTTTTAAGACAAGTGTAAATCACGTACAAGGTCGTTTAGATCTCCCTGACTCAACAAGTGTGATTCACTTGAAGAACAAATAGGCTGAAATGTTTGGTCCAGGTCTCCTGTTTCTTCCGCCACTACCTCATCACTTGACTCGTCGTCATTTAGTGCCATTTGTTTGGGAGGTGCTAGTCTCATAGCAGATTGTAAATTAGGGCATTTGCAGTGTGCCAGGATTTTGATGTTATACAACGAATATCAATTTCAGTCATCCAAAAGTATCAATCAGAATTGTGATCTTTGGATTCTCTCCAAATCATTGGTATGAAAAAAGGCATATGGCGTGAACTCTTCTCCCATCCATTGAAGCCTGACACAGGCTGCACAACAAACATGAGGGTCCCACATTTTATCCTGGTCACCCACTTGCAGCCGAAGTAATGCTCATAGTACTTTATAATCAATAGCGTAAAATGCAGTTCTTTTGACTTGAATGTTAATTCTCCGCATATATACCGTAAAAAAAAAAAAAAATGGATATATATATTATATATA
Organism: Trachelipus rathkii; assembly: GCA_015478945.1. Lineage (NCBI taxonomy): Eukaryota > Metazoa > Arthropoda > Malacostraca > Isopoda > Trachelipodidae > Trachelipus > Trachelipus rathkii. The sequence continues at coordinate 26,165 of JABUQX010080557.1, forward strand.
TAATATATATACTATATATATAATATATATATATTATATATACTTATATATATATATATATTATATATATATTATAGTATATATATTATATATTACTATTACTATATATATATATATTATATTTATATATATATATAATAACATATACTATAAAATATATAATAATATACTATATATATATATAAATTCTATATATATAATATATATATATAATATATATATATATAATATATATCTACATATATATTAATCATACATAATATATATATATACATATAATATATTTGGTATATATAATATATAAATATCATAATATATATAATATATATATTACTATATATACTATATATTATATATACTATATATATTTATATATATATATATATATAAATATATTATATATCTATATTTATTTATATCTATATTTTACTATATATATACTATATATATATATATATATATAATATATAATATATATCTCTATAATACTCTGAATGCAATTTAATGAGCACAATATATATATATATATATATACACGATAATTTTGAACAAACACAGAACTGACAAATGACAGCTGACAACGGAATGATACTCTGACTCAATGTTCCCAAGCATCAGTGACTAACTGACAGGTTGCCAAAATTGATAGATTTATGATTTATATAGGTTTATTCAAGTAGTTCGTTATAAATTTTAACAGCTTAGCTGATATTTTCCTGAATTAACAGGAAATTTGAGGGATACCGTGGATCTTAAAAACGTTACGTGATAGGAAAAGATTGACATCATTTTTGAATTCTGCAAGAAAAAACATGTAAAAAACAGGTATTCTTTGTCTTGGGACAAATTCTTTGTTGACCATTCATATTATTTATTAGCAATTGATTGTACTTTAAATCAAAAAGAGGATACAATTAATTTAATTAATCGGTTCATCTGTGCATAATCAAGTTTCAAGTTATTTTGACAAGGGATCTTTGACTTATCAGAGATAAACTATAATCGGATTTGTTCAAGATTCTGATCAAATGTGAAAAATCTGAAATTCGTTGAAATGAGAAAATTGTTTAACCAATTTGTATAAAGTAGATTCCCAGTGAAATGACACAATAACACCTGACTCAAAATGAGTATCTAGGAGTAGTAAACTACGATATCAGTCCGAAGTTATGAAAAAATTCAACTTCCTAGCAACTATTCTCCGCTCCATGTTTTCTATTCTGAGAATACCTGACTGAAATATCTGATGAATTAGTGGGAAGTTGTACTGCAGATATAATAGAAGCTTTGGAGAATTACACTATTAGATTCACATGCAAAAAATAATCAGTCATGCAGTTGTCACCTTTCTACAAAAGCCTGCTTATAAACAAAACAACCAATTAAAGAAGTCACTTCAAGAAATTTCCATCCCGAATGCAGTTTAATGTGGTATCTGAAGAGGTCAGGATTGACGAGCTCAAGCACTATACGTGTTTTTGTAATATAATAATAATCATATATATAATCTTTATATATATATATATATATATACTATATATATATATAATATAATTATATTATATATATATATATATATACCTATATCATATATATATATATTATATATATATTCGTATATATATATATATATATATATATATAGTTTTGTAAATGGGTATTTTTAAAAAAAAAAAAAAGTTTTATGTTAAGTAGTGTTTTTAAATTATAAGTGCATTTTAACACCTCCAATAGCAACACAGGGTCAAAAAATTCATAAATACAACCAAGCGAAAAATAGCTTTAAATATAATATATAATAATACGTATATTAATACATTCTAATAATATATTTATATATATATTATTTACTATATATTCTTATATATATATATATATATATAACTATATATATACAATATATAATATATATATATTATATATATATATCTATATTATATACTATATATATATCAATTAAAAAAGCTTTTAAAAGGCATGGAATTAAGGAACTTTTTCCATAAAACACAAATTTGGGGAGGATTTTTCGATCGTTGGAAATAGAATTAAAAAACCAATTACAATAATCCTCTGTAATTAAGGTCGAAAACTCTCTTCACCGCCGGTTCACTCTCTCTCTCTCTCTCTCTCTCTCTCTCTCTCTCTCTCTCTCTCTCTCTCTCTCTCTCTCTCTCTCTCCTCCCTCTCTCTCTCTCCTCTCTCTCCTCTCTCTCTCCGCTTCTCTCTCTCTCTTTCTCCTCTCTCTCCCTCGCTACCCTCCTTCTTCCTCCTTCCTTCTCCTCTTCTTCCTCTCTCTCTCCTCTCTCTCTCTTCCTTCGTCTTCTCTCTCTCTCTCTCTCTCTCTCTCTCTCTCTCTCTCTCTCTCCCTCTATCTCTCTCACACACACACACGCACACACACAATCCTATAATTATATCACCCAATAATTTTTACCATTCTTCTCCCTCTTCGCATGCATCTGTGTCTCTAGACGGTTTTTACCTCTTTCATTCTTTTCGTTTCTTTGTGTTCCTTTTTCATTTCAGACATTTATTTCACTACATTTGTTACTTTATCTCCGATATATTAACATTGAGGCCTCCTTCTTCCTCATTCATTATCTCTGAGACAACTCTTCTCTTCCCTCATTAGTCAGGCGATAACAAGATCACTTTTACTCACCAAATTGGTCGCATTTGCTCTCTTATTCTCTCCCTGCCCTTTTCTTTCATGCTCAACCTTCCTTCTTTCGGCTCTTCATTGAGTCATAAATAATTAATTAAAAGGATCTGTAGCTATAGTTTTTATTTCAAATGAACTGACCATTTAAATTATTATTATTCTCACTCCCGAATTTTTTATGGCACTCATGGACAAGTAAACCATTCATCTAGATAAAATCCTCTCTATTTCCTTTATTTCTTTCTGCATTTTGGCCTTATCTCCGCATTTTACAAACTACGGAAGATTTTAATACTTAAGAAAAAACTCCAAGATCATCTTTCTTCACCTTCATCACTTTTCAACGACGTCGCGAGCTACACCCTAAATTATCAAAGATATACCCACATATATTTATTACAACGTTTCCCTTGACGTACTTTTTCAATTCCTTAATTCATTGAAGTAGAGTAAATGACTGTATGTTCACACTTTTAAATATAGCTTTGGCTAAAGTAAACATATAATCTAATAATCTTCACTTATATATAATAATATATATATATTAATATATATTACTTTCCATTTGCATATTTATATATATGTTGAATATATGAAGGATTTTCTATTTTATTATTATTTATTTCTACATTATTATTAACAGCAAATTGCGACCATTCATTTCCTAGCGTATTGTCTTTATTTTCATGATGATTAGATATACTCCTCTTATCTATATTTACATTTTTTATATTATATTTTAAATAATTAACAAGCACGATTTTCATATATTATTATCTACACCAATATAATTTCTATTATTATTTATTTTTTAAAAAGATTTAATATATATATATATAATAATATATATATATAATATATATTATTATATATATACTAATTACTCTATAATATATATATACTATTAATTCTTCTATTAATATATATAAACTATTTTCATCTTATTCTATATTATATAATATTATATATATAGTATATCTAATATAATAACTAATATATTATTTCATATTTACATATACTATTTAAATACTATATAATTAAAAAATAAATACTATTCTAATATATATTTATTAAATATTATTCCTGCAATAATAAAATAATAAAATTAATATATATATTAATATAATCCTATTTATAGTATGTAATATACTATGACTATATTACTCCTAACTATATATATAAACCTATTATTATACTATTATATTAATGTTAATATATATCGGTCGATATTAATTAAAATGCAAATATTTTATAGACAACTCACTGGACAATTTTTTTTATAAATATTATAAAGTATATTTTACAAAAATATAGCAATAAGTTCTCATACTTCTACTTATGACTTATAAATTCTCATATCTATATATATTATATATTAATATATATTAAATATATTATATATAATATATGTATTTTAGACTAATTATTAAATGTGGTTGACTGATAATCTACTTAAATAGGATTTTTAAATACTCTTATCTGAAATCCTTTAAGGCACATTGAATAAGTACGTCCAAGGAACGTTTATGAATTACAATTCTATTTTATATGGGGTAGTTAGTAGTGAGCTGGAGGAGGTCAGCTGATTAGTTAGAGATAGAGTGACGAAGATCTTTGAGTTTTCATAAGTTAAGAAAACTTACTCAAGTTTCTATGTCGGGGAAAGTCAATATACGCTGAAAACAAGGATATTATAGATTAATCCTAGATTAGTATTTTTCACTACTCATTCACACGTATACCTCATTCACAGGAGTGTTAACAGGTTTCTCTTAAGATATAATTTATTGATCAATACTTTCTTTTAAATTTTACTTTAATATTTATTCTCAATCGTAAAACGATGTTAAGATTCCTATTGAAGATACAAAAGAGTGGACAGTAGTTAGAGAGAGTACTCACACCTCAATTTATGAGGTGAATATAATAATATACTTATGTAATCGCTATCTAAAGGAATAAAAGAGTCTAAGAGATAATGAATGAAATAGGTATAGAATAGGACAGGCCTTTAAACTGATTAATATATATATCGAGATATATAAAAAAATACTAATAGTATACTTAGCAATAAATTGTCTGAAATGTAAATAAGGACTAGCAAATGTTTAAAACCTAACATTCTCACTAAAAACGTCGTGAAAATGAAGAAAGTTATAGATAAATGGTAAAAATTATTTATAATCAAATATTTATTAATCTAAGGATTGTGTCTGTGTGCGTGTATACTGTGTGTGACACACTGAATAGAGGGAGAGAGCAGTATGGGATAGAGCAGAGGAGAAGAGGACAGGAGAGAAGAGAGAGAGAGTATAGAGATAGAGAGGAGGAGAAGAGAGAGAGAGAGAGTAGAGAATAGTTAGGTATATATGGAGAGGGTAAGAGATAGTATTTATATATATATATATATATATACTATATGTATAGTAGGTAGGGCCACGCGTGAGGCTGAGGGACTGGAGTCGCTTTATTATATATATGGAAAACTGTAGGCCCATTGCATTTCTATATTATTATATATTATATTATTTATGGAATGGTCTGTGGCAGCGTTTGAAGAGATTAGTAAACTTGGGATGTTTTTATTGTATTAACGACACCAAGCTAAGCCATTGAACGAGCCAATTAATTAAATTCAACTAGTTCAATATTAGTTAACGACAATATAATTAACGTTGATATTAAAATCGAATGTTTATTTTACCATTAACATTTTTTTACACGATAACTACAACATTAATAAGATAATAATAATAATAATATCAAATTTAATAATAATTTAATAATAAACATTAATAAATTAATATAAATAATATAATAATTATCGTTTAATAATATACATTCAATAATAATGGTAATTACCATAATGATATTAATACCTAGTGACTAGCGCGATTAGGGTAGTAACTATGGTTTTTCATATATTGCATGAAATATGAGAATAATAGTCAAAATTAATAATCATTATGATAATATATAACTAATAATAATAATAATAATAATAATAATAATATAATAATAATAATAATAATAATTATAAAACAACAACAATAATATAAAAACAATATAATATAATATTATACTAATAATACAGATAATAATAAATTGATAATAATATAAATATAATAATAATAATAATAATATATTCATATAATAATAATAATAATAATAATAATAATAATAAGTAATAATAATATAATAATAATACAATAATAAATAATAATAATAATAATAATTTAATTAAATATAATATATATATAATAATGAAACAATATTATTATAATAATCATTAATTATCATAATAATATAATAATAATAATAATATAATAATATATATATAATAATTTACATAATTTACATAATAAATAAAATATAATAATAATAAAATCAATAATAATTAAATAAAATATAATATATATTATAATAATCAATAAAAAATAATAATAATAATATAATATTTAATCTATCTTATATACAATATCATACAATAATAATAAATAATAATAATAATAATAATATAATAATAATAATAATAATAATAATAATAATTAATAATAATAATAATTAATAAATAATAATAATATAATAATAATAATAATAATAATAATAATAATAATATAATAATAATAATATTAAATAATAATAATAATAATTATAATAATAATATAATTATAATAATAATAATATAATAATATATATAATAATAATAATAATAATAATAATAATAATTAATAATAATTAATAATAATATATAATTATAATAATAATAATAATAATAATAAATATATAATATAATAAAATAATAATAATAATAATAATAAATAATATAATAATAATAATAATAATAATAATTATAAATAATAATTATAAATAATAACTAATAATAATAATAATAATATATAAAATAATAAAAAATAATTAATATTAATAATATAATAATAATAATAATAATAATATAATAAATAATATTAATAATAATATATAATAATATAATAATAATAATTAATAATAGATAATTAATTAATAATTAATAATGAATAATAATAATAATAATATAAAATTAATAATTAATAATAATATATATTAATAATAATAATAATAAAAATAATACAATTAGGTTAATATCTGTAAAATAATACCTGAATTAAGTATATATAATGAATAATATAATATATTATAATTAATTAATATTAATTTAATAATAATGATGTTATAGTAGTTTATTATATATGGATTAAATTATTATTGATTGGTTTTTTTATATATTTAAATGAGTTTCGGTTTTTTGGTCACTTGATGATTTAGAGTATATTTTGTATAGTATATTATTACGAATCACATTTTGGAAGTTATGACGATTTAGAATATACTATTATGGCTTGATGGATGTATATTTTCATGTTGATATATAGAGATATTATTATTTAACTATTTTAGATTTTTGACTATATTGGGTAATAATATAGTATTATTGTATTCTAGGTATCTTTGTTTTAGTTGATATTATGCCTTTCTATAGTGTATTAAGTGAATATGTTATTATATATATATATTATTATATTATAGGTAAATTACGTTATTTATATGTTAATTTTATTATTTTATAATGTTATGGTATTGCTGAGGTATTATTATATATTGTTTTTTATATATATATATTATTATGGTGCTGGCAATATATATATATACTTTATTATATATATATTGTATTATAATATATTAATATTATATATTGTATACTGTTATAGTTTTGTATATATTGGTAATTATTTTGTGTTAGTTATTTATATTATATTATTGGTTTCTGTTGTGGGTAGTTATATATATATAGTTTTTTATTGTTTGTATATTATTTTAACGTATTTTGTTGATATTATATTATAGTTCGTTATTTTATTTTTTATATTATATTATTATATATATATTATATTATTATATTATTATATAATATTTATTTATATAAGTATATAATATTTATATATTATATATATATTTTTATTATATGTACATTATATATATATATAATATATTATATATATTTATATATTTTATTATTATTTATATATATTATATATATATATTATTATAGTATATTATTTATATTATATTATATTATATATATTATTATTTATATTATTTATATATTATATTCATATAATACAACTTAAATATTTAGTATATATAATATGTATTTTATTATATATTATATTTTATTTATACTATATCAAATATATTTTGTAATTATATATATTATATATATATATATTATATATATTGTATTATATAGTATATTATTTATATATAATATATATATATATATAATATATATATTATAATATAAATATATATATATATAACTGTATATATGTTATATATATATATATATGTATTTATATAATCTTATAATATATAATTATTATTATTATATATATTATGATTATATATATATATATATTAATATATTTATAGTATGATATACGTATATATTTATATATATATATTATATATATATATATATAATATTATATATTATATTATATTTTATTATATATATATTATTATATAAATATATATAATATATATTATATATTATATTATATTATTATTTATTATTCTTTGATGTACCATTACCATTAGGGCTTTTCCCTGATCTGTTTGGAACCCGCATTCTCTTTCCTTCTGGCCCCTGAATACTGCTTGATTTCCTAGAGAGGCAACTCTAGATAAAGCATTTCTTTGCGCAAGTGGTTCGCTGATCAGTGGTCCATTGATAGTTAGTGAGCACTCAGATAGGGTTCATCTGCCTTTCAGTGAACTGGCATCTTGTCTAGCATCATTAAAGATCACCAATGTCTGGTGGCCAGGAAGTTCTTGCAATCAAAAAATGTAAAGGGACTGGGTTGCCTATTTGCTGCAGCCGTTTGGTTCGCCCCTTCTAGAGACATATGCGATGATAAGGGAAGTCATTACAAATGTTTTCCCGGATTGTCTACGAATTATCCATTTTTTCTTTCTTACCTTTCTGGTTGATAGAGGATACATGGCATTATATATTAATAATATTTTTGGAGATTTACTAATATGTAGTGATGGTTATGTAATATTGATATTATAGTTGTATTAATATATTAATCTATAATTTGAGTACTAGATATGCTATTATTATATTTATATTATAGGTATTATCATTGGGTATATATGGTATATATATATATAGTAGATTATGATATGTTGTGAGTGTTATGGAGGGGCTGGGTTCGATGAGCGCGAAGAAATATGGGATGGTTAGTGTGTGGTGTAAACGAACAACCAAATGCGAGGAGATATGTCCTCTGCAATAAGTCAGGCGTTTTATTTACCTATAGGCATGGTTAGTTTATGCCTAACAAGTACTTGAGTGTTGACGTCTTGCGCGTTCTATTCTCACGTTTTGTGTCGTTTAATAAATTGTCTGTCGTTTCTGTACCAGAGAATATTGCGGATCTGATTTTACATTTTTTATTCATTTCGTTGTAGGAGGCTTCTGTGCCTATCGGACATTATTTTCCACAAGTGGCAGTGGCATGTGCTCGATATGTTATTAGTGTTACGTTGGTTACCCGGATATTTGCCTCGTTGGTAACACTAGGGGGAGTATATCAAGGGTGATCGTCTATAAGCTGAGTGTTGTTTAGGATTGCGTGAGTTGCAGAATGGCACGCTTATGTTCACGTCTCACTTACACACTGAGGCGTGTTGTGTGTACGTAATTACCGTGTGTTTCACGGCAATTATGTTCAAGCTATAACTTAGAATGTGAAGGAACGGCTACACTTTATAGAGTACCGTTGAATGCTGGAGTATTTGCCGTGTGAGTCAGAGAGTTTATTTTGTATGTGCGTCTAAAGTCGATTGTTGGTGACTTGGTCGTTGTCACTTCGTATCATACTTGGGTGCATGCCAATGTTAGCACATTTTCTTGCCTCTTCAGTGCGTGCTCGCGAGTGGACTATCACTCGTAGTTGGTGTGACGCAAAAATTCCTATCTATCAGAGTTTCGTAGAGCGCTGCACAGAATGTGCTGGAGCTGCACCACTGTTCAGCATAGTCATGCGACAGCAGCATAGGCGATGAGTGTGATCCATAGCATATCTTCACTCTTGGCATACGTTGGACACTAGTCATTTTACTAGCCATTCGACTACATGAGCGCACTGTCGACTCCGACTTTTCGTGACAATTGATTTCTATCTAAGCGCACTCTGATGACAAAGTTAGTGTTTAACTATGACAAATATTCTCTTACAAGGTCAGTGCTAGTGGGAGACGGAGACAAAGACATCTTGCAGTTTGACTTTGGCACCCAACCAAGATGGAAAGTAAGCGTTGGCGCCGAGTGACGTACCATCATGCAATCATTTGAGGGAGCATCTATTACCATCACTAATTTATATATGTATGTGGTGGCTGGAGAGAGTATTACTGAGGTATTTAGCTTATCTTCACAGATTGAGGTGGGTCCCACTAATTTTTCTTATATCCTGTTCAGTCTGGAATAGAACGGTTCCTAGAAACTACCGAGTTTCTAAGTTCTCTGAGGAATGGTTTCAGGAGTGGTTATCTAAGTGAATCTATAGCCCATTACGATGTCGTGATTATACTAATGTCTACAGTGCTGGATATCTAGTTCGAAGTGCTACCTCATATGTACTATTGCCAGTAAGTGAGATAGCATCGCGAGCCTGTCGCCTTTTGGGAGATAGTCAATACGCGCTTTAGCGATGAACCTTCATTCGGACCTGGTGGAGAGCTTCTTTTGCATGGAATCAGTCATACACCATCAGACCTAGTTGGGGACGCCTTATAGCCTGAATACAACATCCCGAGTGATCGTCACCTCAGTGACCACCTTCACTTGGATCTCCGTTCGCTCAGAAACATCTTTGGGGTCAGAGATAAAAGAATGACTGACAAGCGGCAAGGAGCTAGAAGTCGTTTCCATTCTCGTATTAGAGACACCTTCAGCAGCATCAACTTCCCTTAGAATACCCGGCTTACTCATCTTGTGATAAGCGAATTACTTACACTTCTAATGTCTATGAGTCAGACCTGCTATAAATCCTCTTACTAGATTTGCATCCTCATTAGAAACAATGTCACGCTTATATATACAGTATAGTTAAAATACCCGTCCTACGTCAATATATAGTTTCCTATCTTAAATCGATTTTAAGTTAATAAACAGGAGGAAGACTAACATTTTAAACCCTCATATAGTAAGACACCAATCTAAGCCGCATCCAAAATGACTTAGTCTTCCTTGTTATATTTATTTTATACAAAAAATTTTTTAAAAACTATTTAATATAGTCAATAACCGGCGAAAATGCTATGTGGTGGAACAGATAATAAGAAACGAAAGACTACTGCATTTGATACCATTAACTCATGGAAAACAAAATTTTAATATATTCATCCATAACTTTTCCACACTAAGCTTTGTGGTGACGCAATTATTGCTTACTACACATAAAGGCCGTACCATATTCATTCCTCGAAAACAGTTATAATATATAATTTTACATTCTACAATCAAAAGATAATAAAATCTGGGAAGCGAATAATAAAATAATCACTTTTCAAATATAAATTCCAACTTATATTTAGACGAAAGAATAATCAATAAAAAAATTAGAAGAATGAAATGAAGCAAACAAAGATTTTTTTCGATGAAAATAATTTTTAAAACAATAGAAATAATTATAAACATGACACATGGAATAAAAAACAAATACCACATCAAAACTCATTTTAAAAGAATTTAACCTTGTCATAACACAACCGAGGATCAGCCCTGACAGCATCACAACATGTATCTATTGAAGCCTTACTCTCTCGAAAAGCAAATTTCTTAAACATTTATTTTTTCTTGTTTGCGAAAACCCTATTTACCCCACGTCTTTAAAATCTTTTGTTAATAGATATAAAAATCAATATACTCAAATTAAAGATCTAAATTTTTAACACACTTCTGTAAAGGATTTTTCTAATGCGATTCCAACACACTGACTAATCTGCAAATTCCTCTAACTAAGTCTTTCTCAACTCTCTTCAGATTTCACAACCTGAGTACAGAATGCAATTATGACACAATTGTCCATTAGTGGAAAATGGGATGACGGTAGATGCAACACCCTCCACTCTCTTCCATTCTCCTCATTTTAACAAAACCTTGCTCTGCCACCGCTACATCTAATTCCTTTTCATATCCCCATCCATAATACAAATTGAATAACCTAAGAGACATAACCACATCCTCGCCTCAACTCCACTATTAATATTAACCAATTCACTTTCAACTTAACTATATATATATATGATATATATATAATATATATATATATAAATATATAGTATATAGATTATATATATATATATAATATATATATATATATATATATATATATATATATATATATATATATATATATATATAATTTTCAATCAATCTGACAGAATTTGTAAATAACGTTTTTGATTTGGAAACTATTTTCTAAAAGATGCGCAAGAGATGTATTGGAAAAAGAAATGGAAGAAATTACAAAAATAAGTAAATAAAAAAATTGAAGAAATGAAATAAAATTGTAAAAACGACTTTTTTTTGTGGCTGAAAAAAAACTATGACTAAATAAATTGTAAGTGAGAGAAAAATGTAAACGGAAACTTTTGTAAAAGTTGAAAAAAAAGACGCTTCTTCATGTATTTGCATATCCTCAAACTCTCTCTCTCTCTCTCTCTCTTCTCTCTCTCTCCTCTCTCTCTCTCTCTCTCTCTCTCTCTCTCTCTCTCTCTCTTCTTCTTCTTTTCTCTCTCTCTCTTCTCCTATTCATTTCCTTTTCCTTTCTTCTTCTTCTTCTTCTTCCACCACCTATCTCTTCTTTTGGGTTTTTAAATATCTTTCATTTCCTCTCTTTTTTATTTCTCTTCTTCCTCTTTAGTTCTCTTCTTCTGTTCTACCCTTTATTGCGATCACTTCCTCCTTTTCTTTTCTTGTTCTCCGTCTCCTTCTCCTCCTTCTCTTTTTTCACTCATTCTCTAATTCTCCGATACGCTGGTCTCTCACTATCCTCCTTACTAGATTTCTTCCCTTCCTCTATTTTCCTTGCAGGATCTCTCTTTCTTCTCATTTTCTCTCCCTGATCCATCTCTTTCTCTCTCCCCAATTCCTTCACTATTTCTTTCGTCGTTTTCGTTTCCATCTCCTCATGTCCTCTTACTTCTCCTCCTTTCCTTTTCATCCTCTTTCCACGCCGTCTTCATTATTCATTCTGTCAAACATTCTTTTCCTTCATTCCTTGCTTACTGCTCTCTCCTCTCTCTCTTCTCTCTTCGTCTCTCTCCCTCTCTCTCTCTCTCTTCTCTCTCTCTCTCTCGTCTCCGTCTCTTCTCTCTCTCGTCTCTCTCTGTTCCTCCGGCTCCTCTCCAGAAATTCTCCTTCCCTGCTTCTGGGTTTGGAAGCTCCCTTTCTCTGTTCCCATCTCGTTTCTTCTTTCTCAGTCCCTACTAGCACCTCATACTCAGAACCTCAAGGGGGTCCAAGCCTGCCCTGATTAATAGCAGGATTTAAGAACTGAGGTTCCGCGCCAATACATGAAACGAGGGGAAAGGTCGTTGAGGGTGGAGGGGAACATTGAAGGAGAGGGATATTTGCAATCTCCTCTAAAGGAGGGGCAAAAGTACGGACGGTGAAAGTGACAGAGATAAGATTCTGATGTAGAAGGTTTTAACGTGAGTTAATTCGATTTTACAAATATTCTCCTCACGCTTCGTAAAACTACTGATATATACCAGTATAAGTATTAATATATATATATATTATTTATATATATAGATATAATATATATATTTATATAATATATAATATATTAGTATTATATTATACTATTATATATATATAAAATATATATATATTATATATATAAGGCAGCAGGCAATGGGGCGGCTGAGAGGGTCTTAACCCACCCACCTCCCTAATTATTTAACTATCATATTTATGATGGCATTGAGTTTTAATTTTATACTTATAAGAAGAATAACAAAAAATGATTGTCAAGCAATTTACTTGAGCATATATTCTCAAAAATAGAATGAAAACATATTATTAATGATCACGTTGTGTTGAATACTTAAATTTACTGTATCGTGACGTTAGATAATCACAAGAATAGAAGAATCTCTCGCGGAAGTAACACAACGAAATTTGTAATAAATAGTTACTTTCTAATGGACATGATGATGATTTGCAGCATCGATGAATATATTATATAATATATATATATATATATATATATATATATATATATTATATATATAATATATATATATTATATATAATATAATTATATATATATAATATTATAATGTTATATAGTATTATATATATAATATATATATTAATATATATAGTATAATTATATATAGTTATATATATATATATTAATAGTATATATATATATATATAAATATATATATGATATATATATATTATATATAATATATATATATATATATATTATATATATATATATATAATATATAATATATATATATATATATATATAATATATAATTATAAACTACTTGAGAACAAATGACATTTATAGATGGTTTGTAACACAACTAATTCTCATTAAATTACCCCAACAGCTGATGAGAAAAGATGGCAATGAAAACGGGAATGTCTCAGTGCTTGTATTTTTTTAAGAGTATAAATAGGGCATTACAGCTCAGATGAGCGCCGAATGCCTCTGGTTTGTTCCTTACAATATGTTTGGGACAATTGCAAAGACATTAAATACCTTCTATATAATGTACAAGAAACTTAAATTATTTAAAGAGGTAAATAAAATTACAAATCCTTGGGGCAAGTTTGAATAAGGATATTCAGGTTTAATAAAATTCAATTTAAAATGTTTATAATAATTAAAAAATATTCATTGACACTAATTGGGAGAAATGTGTAAATTAAATTAAATAAAAGGTATCGGTAAATAAATAATACAAGCAACGTCGCTAGGCCCGCTCTTAAACTGAATCATTTCAAGCTTGCCTATGGGGGTTGTGCATGCCCGTTGCATTGGGTCTTGGGTGTTTACTGTTGTTTTAATATACTCCACAAAAGTAGGAAAGTTGAGTCCATGATGAAGGTTTTAAAAATAAGATAGTATACAGAATTAGTGATTTTATATAGTGTTTTGTTCATATCAGATTACCACTGTTATAAGAAGAATGGCAGGGGAGCAGGAATGAGCTAGCAAAACGGTAAATAATTATTAATATGCGAACTTGGAGGCAATATCAAACAACGTTTCAATATTCCACGATTTCTCCCATCAATAAAGGGCAACCATTCCATCCGTAGAGCAAGCCTTTATGGAAGACGTTCATACCTTTCGGCAATTATATCGTTCAATTAACACACAAAAACTGAATGCAATAAATTGAAAAATAGTTTCAAAACATGAAAAAATTATTTATTATATTCATTATTATATTATTATTATTATTATTATTATTATTATTATTATATTATTTATTATTATTATTATTATTATTATTATTTTATTATTATTATTATTATTATATATTATTATTATATTATTATTTTAATTATTATTATTAATTATTTATTTATTATTATTTATTGTTTTTATCTATTATTATTATTAGAATTATTGAAAGAGAGAGAAATGATTAAGTGACTAAGATCCCAACTGGAAAATTACAAATATATAATAGCTCTGAGTGAAACAATATCAAGGGAGATTGGCACTCCATATAAAGCTGAGGAAGAACGGGTACCGGTATTTTCGGACAAGAGGATTAACTTTGCTTCAATGAACCGAAATGTCCGAATAAAATTGACCATGAAAAGGACCAAAGAAAGAAATTAGAACATTTAAAGTTAGGTAGAGTGGCAATACAAAGAATTCAATTCAAGACAGTCTCGCTAACTGGAAAGCACTGCTGTATTATCCTGGCTTGTGTGTGCTTCAAACTTATTGATGTGGACAGTCAGAGATACTTTCGAGACCTTAATTGATGAATAATTGCTATTTATATTATTTAATGATATATAATATATAATGTATATATATTATAAATATATAGTATAAATATATATATATATATATATTAATATATATATTATATAATATACTATATATATATATATATTATATCGTTTTGTGTTCAGTGTTGTGTGTGTGTTGTAATGTGTAATACCAACCAATCAGTTGCCAAAAACAAATATTCAAGTATTACAAATTTAAATGTCTATATAATAAGAATGTAAGGAATAATGTATTTTAACTATTATATTAATTAATTATTAGTTGTGATTATTTTATTATTATAGTATGTTATTTTTATTATTTATATTTATTATTTATTAGTATGTTGATTTTATTATTATTATTAATTAATTATATGATATATATATATACTATATATATAATATATATTCTTGATTAATATTATACAAATATATATATAATAACAAAAGCAAAAAGAATCTAAATATAAATATACATCGTAATATATATTGTGTGTGTGTGTGTGTTGTTGTGTTTGTGCTTGGTATATATGTGTGTGTGTGTGTGTGTGAATCAGTCAGTGTATATAGGTTTGTTGATCGAATAAGATGGTTGAAATTTTGAAATAGTATTATAGCGTTAAATCAAATATTAGTCTCTCGTTGTCATCTTCCGCATCCTCTTTGACATTTTCCAACCAAGAGAAAACGAGGATTATCCCTTCTCTTATCTTCTCTTCTCAAACACAAAAAAATTCGCAATAGGAAACACAAACACGTGTATTTATGAAACAATTCTCTCACACAAAATACACCACACACGACAGCACGACACACAACCACACACACACATCACACACACACACACACACACACACACACAACACAACACAACACACACACACACACACACACACACACACACACACACACACACACACACAACACAACGCAACACTCCTCATGGCTTATCACACACACACACACACCAAACACACATACAAACACACACACACCTACTAAACGACAGACCACACACCACACCACACACACATACAAACATTCTTTTTGCTTCATTTGTAACTTATCCTATAAAAGTCATTAACTCAGTTTAGGCAGGGACATTATATGTCAGTCAATTGTGGATGTTCCTGTTATCAAAGTTCTTAGAAGTCTATATTATTGTATTGAATATATAAGGTATGTTAAATATAAAAACTTAACGAGCACATTTCATAATTCATAATTTATGGTATTATAATTTTATAATAATCTTATTAAAGACAGACATCTATTATATCTGTTCTGTCCTCTGCCTGCTTGACAATATCAAATTTAGACTAGTCTCATCAAACGCTGTTGTAATCGTCCCACAACACACTATTATATCATATATATATATATATTATTAATATATATATATATATATATATATTTATATATATTATTATATATAATTTATATATAATATATATATATTATATATATATATATAATATTTATATATATTATATATATATATATATATATATAATATATATATATATATATATATATATAGTTAATATATATAGTATATATTATATATATATATATATATATATATATATATATACTTGTGTGTATGTTCGATTGCTAAGTGTTAACTACGTTTTTGTTAAATGCTTGCAATGATTTCTTTAAATTTGAATGATTGATTCCAATTTTGGAATCTTCGAACAAGTTAACTATCAAATGGTAAACATGTCATTCATTTTCAAAGCTTCTAGCTGGAATATTATAAATTTCAGTCGGGAGTTGGAAATATTCAAAAGGTCATCTTTTTGTTGTTATACGAACAATTTCTGATCAGAATTAAAAGGTTTCAAAAACCATTTGCCTCTTTTAAAGAAGTCTCTTTCATTTTTTAACTAATCTCTCAAATTAAACTTCCTTATTTATTTTATTGTGAATAAACTTCTACAATATGAAAGGAAAATTATCTTGCCAAAAATAAATAAAAAGTTAGTTCCCGTATAAATGATCAATAAGCCTTTATGAACTATAACTCAACAACCTAGAACTTCAAACAGTGGTACAATAAGAAAGCCCAAGAAACTCAAAGGAATCTAAAGCTTCTCAACATCCCTCACTCACACTTCTTGGGACTTTCAACATTCTTTTTCATACCGAAAATTTCTTCAAATGTTTCTTAAAGTAGTTCATTTTCTCTCAGCATGCAAGGTCTGCCCCCAGTGAACTAAGTTACTTATGAAAATAATTTCACACTTAAAGATTAAGTTACTAATGAGTAAAATCAACACCCACCATTAAGAATGAGTGACAAACGAATAATCGAAAGAAAAAAAACAGTTTTCTCTCCTCATTCACAGAATACTAAAACGAAGAAGAGTCCCTGACCAGTAAATAAGAGAAGACAATTATAAGAAAAGTAATATGAAGAAGAACAACAGTCGATAAATCACTTGTGAAATAAAAGAGAAATAATTTTGTTGGTGACAGGCATATTAAACTTGTAAAATGTAAAATAAAAATCTGAATGAACAGAAAGTTAAACCGACGAAGAGAGAACACCAAATAATTAAAAAAAAAGGAATAACGAATGCGAGAGAAGAGAAAATGGAAATAAACCAGACCCAGAGATTTGAAATGAGCGTCCCATGAGTCTCGTTCTTTATAGGCCTGGAAGGGAAGATTTCGTTCTCGCATCTTCAATCAAAATGAAACATTTATGTTCCTCCAAGCAGTTAAAGAACAAATCACAAACCAGAAATTGATGATATATATATATATATATATATATATATATATCTATATTATACCTATATATATATATATATACTATATATATATATATATATATATATATATATATATATATATATATATATATATATATATATATATATATATATTATTATTATTATTATTATTATTATTATTATTATTATCTTTTTCCTATCCCCAAATTGGGGGTGAGGTGCGTAGCATACACCGGAACATAAAAGTAGTAGAAGAACATGACGTAAGTCGAAAAGAAAGACCCCTTTTACTGTCCCCTTTATACCCCCAGTAAGAAATCGTCTCAATCAGAAAAGTCAA